>MU159889.1:0-63687 GCA_015888305.1 Antheraea pernyi | reverse complement strand
TAGCTATTTGTTTACTAAGAAAGGGAGAAAAAAAGTATTCAAACAGTTTTAAGTTCAACCTAATTACAACCATGACACCTAGTAATAAAGTCACAAATGTTCAAAATATTATCTAATACTTACAATAAAATGAGTACAGCAATAAATTACTCCCCTCACAAATGAAAAGACACATTAACAACATATAGTGTGAATTCAACCTTAACACGTAATGAATAACGTACGTTTTCTCGTTACTGTGCGTGGTTGGAGGGCCTAGGGCAAACATTTGTTCACAGGTTTAAAATCGATAATTTTGTTCAAAATTTTATATTATTTGTTAGTTTAAAGCTTAAAATATAACTTATTCAACATATATTTAGCGAAAGTAAGATACTCCGGCCGTTAAATTACTTTTTCGGGTATTATATTTGCATCTTCTGAATACACTGCGGCATGTGAAACCTGCTTACATTGACTGTGTTTCAAACAAACTAAACAAAATAAGAACTCACATTTCAAGTGAGCTGTTATTTACCGAGGCGTATTTTTTGCGCCGACCCTTTATATAGTTATTATTGATCGAAGGCAAAATCTTTATATTACTTACTGCGATAAAGTCCAATGAAGTTATAAAGTCCTGTCAGGACAACATCATTAGTTGGTTCGAAAAAGAAACTTGTTGCTATTATGATATGTGTAGTAAGAGATATTGCGTTAGAGCAAAATTGTATTCCAGTATCTACGTATATCTTAAGGCAATTAACGGACTTTGAAATTACCACGACTCTTTTACCCGCATCTAAATCATTTTGAAATAACCACGACTCTCTGACTTGTATCTATATCAGAACTAACAAAACTTGGTGACTTAATATTATGTTCATGCAACACGTCAAAGGAGTGAGTACTGCATCGTATCAAATTGCGATCACCCCGCTCTCCCTTTATATTACCAATTCCAAATGATCTCTTTGCGAAAACAAAAAGATTGGAAAAAAAAATAAACGTATACCAGTTTACATGAATATCGGTTGACAGTTACAAAAGTTGATTTTCTATAGCGCTAACTATAATGGACAATATTATTTATACCTTCTCCTACCAAACCAATTGCACGTAGATGTGTCAACTTTGTTGTTGATTGGTTTCAGTGAATCTCATAATAGAATTAAGATTTTTCTACAGCTATTTGTAAATATCTGTTCAGTTCATGGTGCCAGTAAATCATCAGTTTGTTACTAAGTACTACATAAACATTGGAATAAAACACATAAATACACTTAAAACCCGGATATTTCGTGGTCACTCTAAACAGTAATTAGGTAATAAGTTAAATAGTGACTTATTTGTTAATTCAGTATTTATATAGGTAGCGAGCGAGTTTTGGATGGATCCTGAAAAATGGGATTATACGAGCACACCGACTAATCCACCTACTAACTAAAATGTCAACAATACCTTGTGAAGAACTCATTGATTTACTAGAAGATACGTCACTGAATACGAGTCGAGTCGAAAGCAGATAAAGAAATTTATTCTTCATGAAAACCAAGTAGCGAGTCCCGAATTTAGAAGTTATCGCTAAGCGCAGTTCAGTCTACTTTAGGAACTTTTTTTTTGAACTGACTACGCTAACTGGTTCACTGCTAAGGCGAGCGCTTAAGTCACTCAGCCAATTTTATTTGACAACTAGCTCAAGGGTGCACGGCACACCTTGGCTTGGGCTGTTGCCTGATACATGCAATTCGCGACCTATCTGAGCTAACCTAAGCTAAGGTAACTATACATATATTCATACATATATGTGGTGTTGAAACATATATGTGTACCAAGCATACTTCCCTCAAGAACTCTTATATATATATCGTATCGGATAATTTCTACTTTTGGAACCAATTAACTAAATACTAAACAATTCAATCAATTTGCAATAACGATCACATTTCCTTGAATAAGTCGTTCGCTATCGACACAACGAAGTATTTGCCATTTCGAAATATTTTACATTACATTATTTTAAAATGAGTTAATTTATTTGTTATCAGAACCATAACAAATTGTAACGAATTAGTGCTATCACACATATAACCTTGGCAGTTTTATGTGTAGTGATAAAATAGAACAAAATTTAATTTGTGAGCTTTTGTCTTCTGAAGATATCCCCAGCAGATTTAAGTTTTAATCAAGAGATTCAATGCTGAGTAAAAATAATAATAGCCGTCTATCTTACAAGATCACTGATCGGTTCATTCGTTTCACAAAGAGTCTTTCAAAGCCCTATCTCATATATTTAAATTGTATAGTCGATTTCACATGAACATTGTAATTTAAACGTACGTTCGCCTGTGATTTTATATAATGGAATTTGTGCACAAGATCAGGGTTCACTTGGATTAATTAGATAAGGATAATTGATCTAATTTACTCGTTATTTTAATTTTATTATGAATACATGTTTCGAAGGTTTGAAAATCGTTTTCACTAAAATCCTGAGCACGCAAGTCCCTTGTTTTTTTTTTTGTTTCGAACTGACTACGCTATTGACCTGGCAAGGTCTTAACAGCTTCACCGGTCTACTAAGGCGAGCGCTCAAACCGATTTTATTCGACAACTAGCTCAAGGGTGCACGGCACACCTCGGCTTGGGCTGTTGCCTGATACATGCCATTCGCGAACGTTCTTTTTTTTATTTTCGCGACCTGTCTGGGCTAACCTAAGCTAAACTAACTATTCATACATATATGAGTTGTTGAAACATATATGTGTACCAGCCATACATACCTCAACAACTCTTATATATATTTTGTATCGAATAATTTTCTAAACTCTTTCAGTTTGATAAGGGAAAAAAATAAAACCCTTCTCTACTTTCATGTGTAAGCGAATGTGCGTGCACGTGTGTGGAGGTGACAATGTTGTCGCAGTGATGTAAGATTTTGTGTCACTGTATCGCGCGGAAAACAAGTCTGTTTTTTGGCTAAATGCTTAAAGTATATAATAGGTGTTGTTACGAATAAATATCAGGTGATTATAAGGCAGCTCTATTCACAATATTTATAATTCGTTCTATAGTACAATACAGTTTTGTTAATACAATTTATCGTTGTGCTTCGATGATTACTGGCTCGCTTACTCGTAGAATCATTGCCCGTAGATTTTCCTTCAACTTATTATATATTCGTCTCTACATATCTCCCATCTCGAACCATCCCCTTGAATTATCTGTTGATTTCCCTTATATTACTATTCCGATTGAACTCTATCGTGTGACTGTTTTTAGGAGTCCCTTTGCACTCCTTTTTACCGCGATTCGCCGATGAGTGCGCTCCGCGTATACATTCACACGCTCGATATATGCGTTGGCCGGACTGAGACCTCTTGAGATCCGTTTGTCAGGATACGTGTAAACTAAGTAAAGTTTGTACCTATATTTTTTGACATCAAAACTGATCATGAATCTATACATATAACAACAATGTAAATATAACGTGTATATACTTTTTACATTTTTGTGAAAAACATTGGTAAGTACTGCGTTCACGATAAAACTTCACCTCGAAAATCATAAAGGATATCTTCAAGTAACATTTAGTTTTGGTTTCATGAAAATCAGTTTACTTTATTAAAAATTAATGTAATTTTAATGACGACGCGACTTAAGTACGAGAGAAAGGTAGATAAAAAAATGGACTTAATACATTCAAATGATTTTATTAGACACTATTTTTACATTACGTTGCTCCACGCGGACGGAGACGCGTTTATTATAATTTCGGACAATTCTTACGACTATAAAACTCCAATAAATCTCCATATGATTCGCTGTCTGCAACAAATGTGTGGTTGCTTCAACTATGTACATACAACAATGGATGACGGTAAGTCGTACTTTCGACGAGCGGCTACAGCAAAACTTGTAAATACCAGTTCGCTTTCCAGGTCGATTATGTTTTTTTCTTTATGTTTTATATGCTACATCCCTGATATATTGTAGAAGCTGCCTTATAGTTAAAGACTTTTTAATTATTTTCTGTGCTAATGCCTCTAAACATGTGGTGACTGCCCTCCAGTTGGAATACTTATTCTTAGGGTCTTCTAAATATTTACAGTTATTTTATTATCGTACACAAAACTCAGTAAGAGTTTTGTCACGTTTTGTCTGTGATATCATTTTCAAGAAGTTGACAACCATAACAACCTAGATAACTAGACAACTTACTTATGCGTTATATACCGAGATTAGCTTATTGCACTGAAAATTTCTGTAGGCGCATTGAGCAGCGACAGTGAATCGTCACGCTCGGGACGGTGATGCCGAATCGGGTTTATTCGGCTTAACTCGACATCAAGCACGTACGGGTTGGTGACTTAATGTTTGAACAAGTTTGTTTATAAAATCTGTCCGTATGTTTTGTATATAATCATCATCTATTTCAAGAAAATCAAAGTTTTCACTTTTGTCCCGTCATTATTATTATTTTTATTTTTTTATAGTAGCACGGCAAAGTGACTGCACTGTGCCTGATGGTAAAAATAGTACAATCCAAAAACAATGGCGACCGCCGAGTGACATACTATCCATCGCCGGTCGCCGCTGTCATGCCGGCCTGTAGAAAGCTGGATATGCACAGGCTGATCCCGAAACGCGACCCGCAAAAGCGAATCACTATGACGGGCTTTTTCGCCATATACATGGTGGTTGCGACCCAGTCAGGTTGTAAAACCCTACCACCCCGCTTTCGCCATTGCCTCGTTCGTTATTCAGCAGGGTGCACCACGTGCAGGTGAGGTTGGCTTGGATGTCTCAAGTGTTAGATGTTATTTAACACCCCTTACACCCCCTTGCTTACTTATAAGCACATATCCACTTTTTGTTAACCAAATTAGTGTCGTACTTCGTAGCTTCGTACAACAAAATCGTCGCATTTTGTACACAGAAAATTACTTATATCACACAGTTATTATGAAATGGATATAAACCATTCGGTACACAGTTAGGCATTTAAAAATTATGATCATATCTTAATAACGCCCCTAGCAGAATTCGAGCAGCAATTTTATTCATTGACTATTTATAAATTATTAGGAGTTAAGATAAATAATGATTTAATAATTGTAATATATACTAGTGGGATTCAAGAATGGTTTAGATTCACAATTGGAACCGGTAGGTGGCGCTGTGGTTGAATTTTGGATTTTTTTTATTATCACGGCAGGACAACGTTCGCCGGGCCCTCTAGTGTGCTTATACATATAACTTTTTTGCCGTCTGTAGTCACTTCATACATTCTGATAATTATTAATTCTTTCTTTCTATTAATTTCCTTTGTCTGCTTAGATCAGATAAGCAAATGCACTTTTCTTGTAACGTAACTATAGAAATTTATTATGTATACAATTGACAGGTCATTCCCCTTCCAAAAACCATTTTAACGTCCACAAATATTTTTAACACGTACTCGATAATTCAATTATATGAGACGGCATAAGAATGGAAGCTTAAAAGTGGACAGCGGTTACATATACGTATGTTAACCGAACATCGTCATTCTGATAACCTCAAACGCTAACCAAGAAGTAATTTATTATACACTACTTAACGTTCGTAGTAAAAAAAAAACTCGATACTGTTATCGTAAGTTAGCTTTAACAATGAATGTTGTAAAACACAAATTGAAATATAATGGATTGGTTCTAAACTGTTCGGTTGTAATATTGCCACATATTACAAAACAAAGTCCTCTGCGAAGTCTGTCTGTCTATCACCAGTAGATAAAGTGATTCATGAGGATGGTAGGTATTTATTTTATTAAGTTTTTTTTTTTTATTATCAGGGTGGAACAACGACCGCCAAGCCCACTAGTAAATAAAAAAATCTCTACCAACTGTAACGACACAATTCCTTTGAAAATCAATTAAGTCAAAACTATGTACTTTTTTATTTTACCTTTGCCATTTTTAGGACATTAAAAGTTTATTTAAGCTTCCTATACCCGCGCGTACCTTTTTTTCGATCTGACTACGGTATTAGCCTTGTAAGGCATTTACAGTTTCACTGGACTACTAAGGTGAGTGCTTAAGGCACTCAGCCGATTTTGTTTAGGCAACTAGCTCAAGGGTGCGCGGCACACCTCGGCATGGGCTGTTACCGATATCCCGGATCTGACCTAGTCTAACGTACTAATCTGCATCGTGTACAGGTATATGTAATTTATGCACGAACATTCACGCTATATTCATTTGAAGTAACCCACGAACCATTTAACTACTGAGAAGACATAATCGCTAGCGTTTTACATTAAACAAAACGAGTCAAAAGTAAGTCGTCGGTCTCATAGACCTTTTTTATATCATAGGAGATAAACGGATAGGTCGGTCACCTAGTGTTAAGTGATCACCACCGTCCATAGACCAAGAGAGTCGCGAATGCGTTGCCTACCTGTGTTTGGGGAAGGTGGGGGGGGGAGGAAGAGAGGGAGCGGGAGAGGGGAGGTGAGTCTCTGGCGCTCTCACTGACCGAACGAAAAGCAACAATGCAAGCACTGTTACTTCACGAGTAATAGCTTCAGCGTTGCTCTACCGCTTACAGATACCTACGCGCGGGTATAGGAAGATTAAAGTATTGGGAAGTGATCGGGTCTCAACTAATATACTATAATATATTTTTCAAAACGGTTATAACTATTTCGACGAAACTTTTACATTGCAGTGCATTACCTATGTACATCATACATATAGCATAAGTGTCAAAGAATAGTGATAAAATTCTCCGAAGATAAAATAAAATCGATGGTGGCCAAAGAAGTTTTACTTCCTACGCGTGTACACACTTAACACGACATGTTTTTTTTTCAATTTAAGTGCTAAATGGCTGCTAACTAAGTGAAACTTCTTGATACCTGTGTATATGAGAATGCTCATAAACTATATCCCATGCAAAGTCCCGTAGTATAGATACATAAGTATACATTTACTCATTTTTGTATAGTACAGACATACATTTGTACATACTTACACATTCATATAAATACATACCTTACGTTTAACGCGTAACGCAATTTTTGAAGTGAAACTTCTAATGCGACTTCCAACAAGGTTGCGTTAAACGTTTAACGCTACCATGGAGGAGGTATGAAAGCACTGTTGCGTTAAACGTTCAACGTTCCTGGGGAGGGGGAATAGAAAGAAACAGGGCGAGAAAAATAATCAAACATTTCGTATCTTACTTTAGTTATCATAATCCCATTGTAAATGTTATAGATTTGGATATTTCTCCACTCGAAAATCGTAATTAAAAGATGTGCGATCAATTGTGAATTGTTATCAATGTTAATAAAGTTTGTCTTAAAGAAACAATATGATTTCACTAAAAATCAATTTCTACCCCTCCCAATTTTCATTTTCACGCACTATTTTTTTCAATATCGTAACACAAGAAGTCTCACTTCAAAAAGTAAAAGACAGTCCACAGTTAATAGGGATAAAATACGAAGTACTCGTGCAACAACAAATTTACAGGCATCAGCAAGTTACTTATAAAAATAAAATAGTCGTAATAATTTATAAACAAGTGTTGAATATTTTTATTTAGTATACTTTTATATGTGGTGTACTTTGTACAAATGTAAAAAAATGTATATTTATAGGAAGAAGTTAAAAAAAGGTTTACACAATCAATAAAATATTAAATGCGTTAAAATATAAAAGATTTATTTCTGAGTGGTAGAGCATACCCTATTTTAACATAATATTAAATAAGTGAACATTGAACATTATTAAACATTGAAGGTGGTAGAGCCACGCCGAAGCTATTACTAGTTTCAGCATGAATGGGTCGGCTCGCCCTCTCACAGAACACCGACGTGAAGTAATAGTGCTTGCATTGTTGCGTTTTGTTCGGTCAGTGAGAGCGCCGGAGCCCCGCCTCTTCCCCCTTTCCCTTCCCCTTTCTCCTTTCTCTATCCCTCCCCCAAACACAGGCTGGCAACGAGCTTGCGTTTCCCCTGGTGTTGCTAGTGTCTATGGCCGGTGGTGATCACTTAACATCACGTGACCCACCTGTTCGTTTGAAAACTGTTGAAAAAAAAAATGTCGATACTCGACAGGAACTATAGAGTACAATAATATATAGGTACATACTATAATTACATAACTGATGTTAGCAATGACCATGATTACCCCACCATTGAAGAAAATCGTTATAAACGGTAACTGTTTTTACTCTCTCTTCATCGTTTAGTATAGAACAGAATTGACAATATTCATTTGTTTTAACAATCTCGGAGGTCTTATAGTACGAATAATGGTTCTTCCATCTAAAATATTCGGCGTACTTATCGGGGTTTTTTATTAATTCATTCATTTTTTTGCCCAATTTCACGATACCGAGTTCTCTTGCATTCAGATAAATTCCATCTGGCATGAACCTGCAATGAAATTATATCTAAAATTCCCTTATCTAACCTACCTAACAATAATAAAAATGCATTTACGATTACAGAAGTGTACACAGAGTTTCGAATATTGGAAAATCTCTCTATGTTATAACATCGTTTACCCAGAGTCAACGAATTAAATTAATAACCATATAGTTGAAGGATACAAGCGTCAGTCCTTCCAGTTCTTCAAAACTTACCATGAAAAGCAATGAAATTACTACTATAACGAATGATTTCTCCCAGTATTTTTCCTTTATAAGACTAGCTAGTGATATAATTGGTTAGTTTAAAAAATTTCGTCGATATAAATTTTTTCGTCTTTTACACTCATGTCAATCATCTGAATTGGCCTCTTTGCTGACTTTTACATCCATCAGTTGTACGAATGTTCTTCTAACATGGCTACCCGTTTTTTAACCGACTTAAAAAAAGGATGTTCTCTATCGAGCTATTTTTTGAAAACTGGTTGCCTTTTCATTTCATAACCATTGAACTCCGGGTTTCGGAGATACTCCAGAGATATTTGAGACATTGGTAGGTTTATGACAATCTAAGACTGGGTAGTACCTGCCTAACTATGGTCAGATGGTTCTAGTGCATTTTGCTAGAGTAGATTTTTTTAAACCATTTTTATCTTATTACTTTTTTATCTTGAGCACTTAAACGCATAAATTTTGAAAACACAATTGGCTAATTTATTATCGTCACTTAAATATTTGTGAAGCAAAATATTTAAGTTCTGCAATTAATCTGCATTTATTGTTGTCCTTGTAATATACATATGATCACAATATACAACACAAAGCACTTTTTATTAACTTGTGATCAATCGAAACTCTTAGTTTAAATTCAAATTCAAAATCTCTTTACTTGTTAATACTAAGCTACACAATCACATAAAAGAAGGCCAAAATTACACCAAGATCTTAGCAATAGATAAGAGATAAAACAATACCTTGAGTAATTAGCACCGCCATAAACAATAGGCACTGCGTTGTTTTGCAATGGCCGTAACAGCTTCTCAGTCACGTAATCCTCATCAAACGAATTTTCGAAAGATAAATAAAAGTAATAAGTGTTTTCAATTAATTTATTACAGTCATCTTCATTATCTCTAGAACAAGAAAAGAGTCCACAATCTCCATACACGTCTATTCGCTGGTTATATTTATACAACTCCATTTGTAGTTCACGAACGAAATGTTCTCGTTTACTTAAACTGTAACAGTTTGATACAAACCAGGCGGCTGCTTTCCGTTTAGTCATCAGTTTCCTTTTAAACTCTTCAGTAATTTCATCCATATCCTTCAATTTAATCCAATTCATATCTTTCATCGGACCGATAATCCTATTCGTGCTATCTTTAATCGAGATATAACCCCATCGTACATCAGAATCCAATCTATACGTCCAAGTCCAGTTGAATAAATTGTTAAACATCTTTGAACAGACTGGGTAATTGTCCGACGATTCTATACTTGCGAAAACGTATTTTTGTTTTACAGATCTATTTGCTGGTAACTGGTCCTTATCCATACCTATTAGTTGGGGTCCGGCGAAAGCTATCACATCGAACTTGGTGTAATCATCGAAATAGGATTTATTTGAAGTGACAATGCAATTTTTATATGTGCAGTTTCTATCGACGAAACCTTGTTGTCCTTTCCCCATGTAGACAAAAGGGATATCTCGCGATGACGTCCACTGTAATATGTATTTCATATTTTTTTTCTTTTCTTGAACAGTATTCATATTCCTCCGCATTTCATAGTTATTTGTAAAATATCTCAAACTAATAAATAAAACTATTGTAACCGATAACACACTAGTATAAAATAATGCTTTCACGTATTTCCTATTTGCGTTCATTTATAAGTGCGTTCGAACAAGCGACTCGATGGATCGGTTAATACGTACTGAGTGAAAATCTCAATATCATATAGAAAACTAGTTTTATGGTCATCGTTCTCAATGACCACAATATTTAAATCACTTTGTATACCAACACGGCAGTGTGAAATTGCATGTAAATAATAGTCATGTTTGTTAAATCTCTTGATTGAGGATGTTAGTAATCTGCTTTTGTGTTAAGTTATAGTTTTGTAAAGGTGTGAAAACGTGCATTTTGTTATTTTGCAAAAATAACGTTCTTCTAAAGATTGATATTTATTATCACATTCATAACCTATTAACTTAACATTATCATGTTGTATCAACGAACAAACATAACATCGAACTAATTATATAAATAGAGGGTGAGTACTTTGGTGAATATTTTGTAATTATAGAGTACCAAATATTATAAAGAAGTTGAATTTATTTCTAGGATGTAATGTCCTAGATATACTGACATAATTTGGAAAATTCTTTTACAATAAAAATAAAAATTATTCAATGTAGCCCTTAAGAAAGCACTTATGAATATTAAGATACTATTACAGAGGAGAGCAGGCAAGGAAGTCGGTTGGCTTAATATTTTTATTATCAAAATAATACATATGGATATACGTAGGGAGCATTTCCAAACTACCCTATTGATATTAAAACCTGGACGATATGGTGCTTGAACTTATTGTTCGGCAGATCGGTAACATACTTTAGAACCTTATTGTAGATCCTAAATTTATTACCTAAGAAAATTAATTTGTATAGCAATTTTTAATTTTATGACATTATATCAAATTATCAACAATTATACTTTTATCCAAGGTACTGTATTGTAAGCACGTAAGCGTAACGTAGCGTAGGGTAAACGAAGCAGTCGCGACGGAAGGGGGAAGAGGTAAAAGTCCACTCTCGTGGTCAACCAACCAGGGTGAACGGGGACTCACAATATCTCTACCCACATTAAAGTGACCTTCGATTGACGTTTCACAGATATGAACCAGTCAATCACCCATGCACACACCTTCGCGAATGAGGCTACCGTATCGTAACACAAAATGCTATGTGTGTTTCCCTAAATATTCAGTTGCTTTAGCTCATATTCAAACCGCAAAGTGGGCTCATGATAGGGCCGACCTTGCTGAGGTTTATGACGAATATGAATCGTTTGTTGTGAAATAGTAGTGCCATAGAACCCTGCCTAGTTAACCAGCCTCGGAAGGTACCCATGATTGTATTACCTCCATACAACGTAAAACTATATAGCCTATGCATAGAAGGAATAGCATTCAAGTGCCGTTGTCCGATCACCGCTATAGATGATACAAGTTATCAAATATAGGGCTATAAAGAGCTATGCAAGTAAGCATTGAGAAATTCCTTACCAACACACTAAGACCAATAACAGCTTTTTAGGTAATAGTGTTAGGTTTTATAACAGAGTTCCAAAGCACATTAACGATTTGCCGGATAGTAAGTTCAAGCACCATGTCAAACACATTTTAATGTCTAAAGGCTATTTTTTTTTAATGTCAAAAGGCGGTAAACGAACAGGTGGGTCACCTGATGTTAAGTGATCACCACCGTCCATAGACACTAGCAACACCAGAGGAGTCGCAAGTGCATTGCCATGTATGCATACACAGTGCATGCACTGTGTATGGGGGACTGGAAAGGAGAAAGGGGAAAGGGGAAGGGAAAGGAGGTGGGCCTCCGGCGCTCTTACTTTTAGCGCAAAATAACCATTCCACACGTACGAAGTCACGGGAAGAAGCTATTAACTAATTATATTGTCTATACTAATATCATAAAGAGGTAAAGTTTGTAAGGTAGTGGGGGTAATATCTGGGGAGTCGGAGAAAAAATGGTAAAACGTTTCTTACGAACGCTGCCTTAACGATGAGAGATATAATATGATTGAGTTCTAAAAAAAGTTGTAGCTTGATAATGCCTGTTACTGCCCACCGAAGTGGGCACGGGTCAGCTAGTAATTTATAAGATACAAGGTATTACTTATGTATTTTAATCTATACTAATATTATAAAATTGAAGAGTTTGTTTACTGGAATGCGCCAATCTCAGAAACTAATGGTCCAATTTGAATTATTATTTCAGTGCTAGATAGCTCATTTATCAAGAAAGGCTATATGCATATATCATTATGCTAAGACTAATAGGAGCTGAGCACCAATGAAGAATGTTTCAAAATCGGGGTTAACTTACGTATTATTAAAAAATATTTTCACTTTCTACGTAAACGAAGTCGCGAGTTAAAGTTAGTGTTAGCCTAAAGTAACTATTCTACGCGGACGAAGTTGCGGGCAGAAGCTAATTTACTATATTTTTTTTAATCACCATGACTTTACAGATTTCATTGCGTAGAACGGTTTAAATATTTTATACGTTTGAAATCCACTAATGACGAATATTAAACTCAAGGTTACCAAACGGAAATTTCTGTGAATTTTCGGCGGAAGGTAATTACGTGAGAACGATTATTATTAAAGAAATAATCTCCTAATACTGATACTTCATTATTATCATTCAACTCCACAAAATTACTTTTGACATTATAAAGCACTTCAAATGATATACTAAGCTGATACAAATATACATAACAAATAAAAATTTCAGAGCTATAGTCACTAGAATTTGAAACTGCAATATAATTTTCATTTTCTTGTTACACTGCTTTTATTATATAGCTGTGCCCCGTGGATTGATTCCCCTTGAATGGCCCTTGGTCCGCTATAATTCACATCACACCACCACCATCTTGTGTCTGAATGTCAGGTTCATTAAACTCCATCTTTTTTTTTATGTCAAAAGGTGGCAAACGAACAGGTGGGTCACCTGATGTTAAGTGATCACCACCGTCCATAGACACTAGCAACACCAGGGGAGTCACAAGTGGGTTGCCAGCCTGTGTATGGGGAAGGGGAGGGAAAGGAGAAAAGGAAAAGGGGAAAAGGAGGTGGGCCTCCGGCGCTCTCACTGACCGAACGAAACGCAACAATGCAAGCATAGTTACTTCACGTCGGTGTTCTGTGAGAGGGTGGTACTATCCCGGACGAGCCGACCCGTTCATGCTGAAACTAGTAATAGCTACAGCGTGGCTCTACCACCTTCAAGACCATCTTCACGCCTCAGACTGCAGTCGGGATCCCTTAGGAGGGGATTACACTTGTTGGAGGAGCATACGTAGTACCAATTAGGCAGTCCCTGCTCCCCCATCCAAAAGGTGTAAGAAGGTACCATGTGTTTTTAGTCCATGCCGCTCAGACATATCCATCCTCAGCTGCCATCGGGATGGATATTCGTTAAGGATTTCCCCACTGAAGGTCCTTTAAACAATCTCTTAAGTGCTCTTATTACATGTAACGAAAATATTGTACTGAGCTTGTTGCTTATAAATAATATAATAATATTATTTATAGCAATAGTATTTGCTGTATCTACTTTCATAGGAAACAAAGATATGTAGTCATATCAGGGCTTTTAATAGGTGGCCCCATAGTTCCGTTGTTTGTTATCAGATCGCTATTTCGTATAACGTAGAAAATTATTCTAAAAGGCTTTAAAGTTTTAAATAAGACAAAGTAAAAATACATATTATTAAAAAATATATACGACTTCAGAATAACTACATACTTTCTACTTCGTACAAAATTTGAAATATCGAACACGAAGGGCATAATTTCAAGAATTAATTGACTAATGCAATTCACTGACTTTTTATCGATTTATGACTAGTTGGCCACAATTTAACTTTATGACAAATAAGAAAGAGGCTGAAGATAATAACTATGATAGCTCTTAAACAGGATTGTCTCTCAACTTTCTTGTCATCGTACTAAATTCATAATACATTTTGAATAATATACCCAATACGAGTACGTGGGCTTCATCTTCTACTTTACTTGAAGGACCAATTCATAATGCATTACATTTAGTAGTTTTCAGAAGATGTAATATTTTAGAACGATTTCCGTTTTGAAAATTTGCATTCTTAATGATCTGGAGAGTTTTAAAAATCTATATTACTGGGCCATGGAAGGACCTTTTTCAATCTTATAAAACAAGTTTAGGTTTGGAAATTTGCACTTTTAGCCATCTGGGGTGTATTAAAAGTCTTTATTACTGGACTTGGAATGGCTTTTTATAAACCTTTTAACACAGCTTCTGTTTTAAAAATACGCACTGTTTGTCGTCCGGAGTGTATTAAAAATTTTAATTACTGGAGCATGGACGGGATTTTTCCAAACTTTTCAAAATGCATTAAAAATCTTTATTAGTGAGCCACAACAGAGCTTTTTCTAATCTTTTTGAACAGTTTCCGTGTTGCAAATTTACGCTCTTTATCATTTGGAGTATATTAAAAATCTTTATTACTTGTCGATGGAAGGCCTTTTTTCTAAATGTGACGTAGTATGTAATCCATTTATCAGCTATTATAATAACATGTCGGACGACAATAAAATTGATAATAACAGAACTGAATAATGCATTTACCGAGATATTATCGTTGAAAACAATTAACTCATATTACATGAAAAATTACTTTGTAGTTATCAGCGTTGTAATTAATACGAAGCAATACGGTTTCGATTTTAAAATTTGATTCCGTATTAACAAAACTTCTACGTTAGTCAAACAACTATATGCTTTCAATTTTTATATTTAAACTTTTTATACTTAATGATTTTTCTTTCATTCAACATTCCTAATGTATATCTTACATATAATATGACAAACAAATAAACTCAGAATCTTAAACCTAAAAGTGGAAATGTGCTTAATAGATGAAGATAAAAATATAGAAATAGAAGAATTAAACTAAAAAAAAAAATCAAATTTAATCACATAATCGCTGAGGTACAAAAACAACGGTAAGGACTAAATCACTACATGTTGTAAAACAAAGTCCTCCGCCGCGTCTGTCTGTTCGCGATAACTCAAAAACTGCTAAGTGAATTTTCAAGCGGTTTCATGCATTAATAGATAGAGTGATTCACGAGGGAAGTTTAGGTATTGTAGGTATACTGTAGGTGGTAGAGCCACGCTGAAGCTATTATTAGTTTCAGCACGAATAGGTCGGCTCGGCCGAGGTATTACCACCCTCTCACAGAACACCGACGTGAAGTAACAGTGCTTACATTGTTTCGTTTCGTTCGGTCAACGAGAGCGCTAGAGGCCCACCTCCTTTACCCCTTTCTCTTCCCCTTTCTCCTTTCCTGCCCCTCCCCCATACACAGTCTGGCAACGCACATGCGACTCCACTGGTGTTGCTAGTGTCTATGGACGATGGCGATTACTTAACATCAGGTGACCCATCAGTTCGTTTGCCTCCTTTTGACATATTGGTCGAAATATAAGTATACTTGTTGGAAACGTCGGAAAAAGTCAAGCCGCCTGAAAGCTTTTGTTGAAAACGCTCCCTTTGAGATATTACAAAACAAATGAAACAATAAACAATGTAGTCGAAGTCACGGGAATTAGCTAGTATTAATATATAGTACAAATATAATATACAGAATAGTTTCATTAAAAAAAATGACGTTATAAACAGTTAATAATATATGAAATAATAAATGTTGTTTACAAAGCTGTTTTGTAAGATTTATCCTAATACTCACCATTTAGTTACGCCACGATTAAAAGCCATAGTTGGTATGTACCAGCCATTGGCACAACATTGAAAATAATATAATGTGTTTGAATGTAGCAAACTTTATTAAATATATATAAACTGTTAACTATTAAAATACAAGTCCCATGCTTGTTGATTGTCGAACTGTCAATACTTCTTCTTCTATTTTATTTTTGGTAACCAGTCTTCTAGTAGACTATTACTGCCGTTGTGAAGTGAGTAAGGATATTATAAGTTTCTTGATATAATTTCAATGAACTAATAAGATGGAGGCCATCTTGTTAGAACTTTCCTGGGAATTTTTGTGGCAAGTCGGAATCCATGCTCCGTGGTATTATTTTCGATCCACCTCACTTGTGCACAATAACCAAACTATATTACGTAAAGCACCTGACACCAACGTTACACAATATAGAGCCAAATAACACAAGATTATGGATAAAATATAAAGACCACTACATGGCATTCCAAGATCCCGCCAAAAACTCTGTCAATACTTTTCGAATCATTTCAAATATAAAGTAATATTTTAAAAATAATAAAATAACTATATACTTTTTACATCAGTACATTACAATAACGGAACAAATCCTGTGGCTATATTATTGTTACTGCTAAACATTAATTAAAACCTAAATAAATAAAATTTCTGGGCTTTGTAGTATTTAAATGGTCTTTCTTATCAAGTATCAACGTTTGCGATTATTAAAGCAACTATAGCATGTTAGGAAACCGTTCCGTGAAGTGAAACATCTTTTTTTTTATTGTAGTACGGCAAAATGACTACACTATGCCTGATAGTAAGCAAAGTACGGTACATATGCACAGGCTGATCCCGATACCAACAGAATCGGATCACTATGACGGGCTTTTTCGCAATATACATGGTGGTTGCGATCCAGTCAGGCTGTAAAACCCTACCACCCCGTATTCGCCATTGCCTCGTTCGTTATTCAGCAGGGTGCATCACGTGCAGGTGAGATTGGCTTGGGTGTCTCAAGTCTGGGGGTAGACGCAGTGCCAGTCGGCAGCTCCTGCTCCCCGGTCAATAGGTGTGAGAAGGCACCATGGGGTTTTAGTACGTGCAAGTCGGAAATACCCTACCCGCAGCTGCCCGGCTCGGGCATCCGTAGGGATTTCCTCATGTAAATAAAAAAAAGGGTGTCTCAAGTGATGTTATTCTAAATTAATAATTTAATGAAACCATAACATGGTGGTAGGGCTTTTCCTCCAATTGTAAATCTGTCGCTAAGCACCGTTATGTACAAACACCTGTATTTGGAAAATAGTTCTGCTCTAGTTTTAGCATGTTTAGTTTCTTAATCCATATTATCATTTAACGTCAGACGCTAAAACCTTTTTTTATTTACATTGGGAAATCTTTTATGGATACGCCACCCTCTCGGGGGAGAGAGTGGGTTATGTCCGACTCGCACGGACTAAAAACCCCACGGTGTACCGTCCGTCGCGTGGTAGGGGCGGCCAGGGATCGAACCTGCTGTCTTCCTGAGATACCGCCCCTGTGGCAGCCTGACGAGTGAAGGCCAGGCTTCGTCCTACTATGGAGAGACTACTGAGTACACAACCAGTCGTCTCCCCTCGTCGGCCTCACCTGTGCAATGAGATCAGACGCTAAAACCTATATTAAGTATAAAGAACGTATTTAAATGTTTATATGTCTGTTATTGTTTTGCTTTCGGGAAATACGTATTTGGAGGACCGAATGAAATAAATAATTTAATTACGAGAATTAAACAATTTTATAAAAGTATAAAAGGAATATATTTAGTATTATACATTTAAAATATTATCTTTAAAAATATTGTCTATCAAATTACTTGAGACCAAAATAATTAAATTAAAAAATAAAATATTATACTAGAATAGTAAATCACAAAACATTGTTCTAAATATGCTATGTCATTGAAGTTTAATATAAATGATAAATTATTTATTATTTTTTACTGTTTGTTTTTCTTCCAATCTGCAATTGTTTTATTTTGTAACATCTGGTGTCGGTGAATAATACAATTTATCAATATCGAATACCATACCGGTCAAATATAATGAGGTCAAAATTGTGCACTTCACAAAACACAGTTTACAGTAGTTATAAAAATACACAAGGATTATTTTTGAGCTATGTCCAGTGACCGATTTACACGCCTGCCGCCTGTAGGCTATTTATTTTTTTCGAACTGACTACGCTATGGACCTAGCAAGGTCTTAACAGCTTCACCGGACTACTACCTATAGGCTATTCAAATTTTGCTGCCCTTAAGGACTCAAGGACTTTGATAACGTAGTTCATAATCATATTAATTACATTGTTCTGCCAGTTAAATGACAACATTATTGTTTGCGCTCTATCTATCTAATTAAACCACTTTCCCCGTAAGTACTATGAATTTCAACAATGGTGTCGATAGGTCACTTAATAGAATTATAAATGATAAACTTTTTAATTTCTGTAAGACACAGAAAAAGTTAGCTCCAAATTTGCCGCCCTAAAAATCTGCCTACTCTGCCTACTGGTAAATCCACCACTGGCTATATCACAAATATTAAGAAAAAGATATAATGTATATACAAGTAAATATATCAACATCGATTAGGTGGATCCCACCAATGTCTGAAATCTTCATAAACTTTTATTGTTTTTACCATTTCCTCGTCGTTCAGTAAGGAACAAAAAGCACAGTATTCATTTGTCTCTATACTCTCCGAATTTCTATGGTAAGAATAATGATTTTTCCATTTAAAATAGTCTTTATATTGATCCGGTGAGTTAATTAGGTCATACATTTTTTTCGCCAATTTTTGTACTCCTAACTCCCTTGCATTTAAATATATTCCGTCCGGCATAAATCTGGAAATACAACAATTTCATAAGTTTTACAAAAACTGGTAACTAACCCAGTAAGTGCTTTAGGAAATGGTTAATCGTCATTTATTTTATGCTTTAGAAAACAAAAGAACAAAATCGCAATGGATATTTATTTGGCCTGGTGAATAACTTAGTACGTTTCGACAATTTATCATTTTATGTTAAGTATATTAAAGCAAAAACTTTGAAACAATGAAGATAATCAATAAAATACCTTACCGAGTATAATTAGCAGCGCCATATACAATTGGTACAGCATCGTATTTTAACGCATGTAACAGTTTCTCAGTCACATAATCTTCACTATAAGAATTCTCAAATGATAAATAAAAGTAATACTTTTCTTTGATCATTTCATCACATTCCTGTTCATTGTCACGAGAACATTTCAATGGACCACATTTACCATAGATATCTACAGTGAGATCGTACTTTTTTAACTCTTCTTGGAGCTGACGAACGTATTGTTCTCTTCTATTCCTAGAATAACAATTAGACACAAACCATGCAGCAGCTGTTGTCTTAGATTTTAGTTGTTCTTTGAATTCTTCACTTACTGGATCCATATCTTCTAGTTTCATCCAATGCATTACTTTATTTGGTCCTATGAGATTTTTATTTTTATCTCTGACTCTCATGTATCCCCATCGTACATCAGAGTCTAATCTGAATGTCCATGTCCAATTAAAATAATTGTCAAATCTATTTGAGCACGTTGGATAGTAATCAGATGATTCTATACTAGCGAATGCATATTTCTGATGCGGTGATCGTCTTTGCGGTAATTTATCTTTCTGCATACGTATAACCTCTGGTCCAGCGAAAGCAATTACATCGAACTTTGTATAATCACCTAAATAATTCCTATCTGATGTGACAAAACAGTTAACATGTGGACAACCTCTTTCAATAAAACCTTTTTGCCCCTCACCCATGTAAACAAACGGCACGTTTCTTGGCGAAGTCCATTGTAAAATATATTTCAATTGTGTTTTATTCTCTTCTATTTCAACATCTGTAATATTGTTTTCATTAACTTCTAACCTGTTTAGTGCTACATTTTCTGCTATAACATTGTATCCGTTCAATATATGATCTTGAATATTAATATCATTCACCGTTTTGAATAAGATTAACACGACCACTGATAGAAAAAGAAAGAATATAAACACCTTCTTCGATAAAAACGTCTTCATTTTTATACATGTGATTTCGTTTTTATTTTTTAATTATCCTTTGCATGTAAACGATGTCAACTGTACCCTTTCCGCTTTGGTACGTATATAAACACTATCTCATTTTTACTCATCGACTCGCGATACATTATCAGAACCAAGCATATCTAATCTCTTATTAGTGTACATACAAGCTGGCAGTTATAGCCAGCGCTTAAATATTGCATTTCATATTAAAGTTTATTATTAAATGTAGATTCATATGAATATTTTACTTTTAAGGCGAGTACATTAGCAGCCTCATATTATAATTCCGACTTTAGAAATGTCTTATTCTTCTTCTTCTTATCCTTATCCCACATAAGTAGGATCAGTACAACATGTTTGTCATGTTGTGGTATATGATTTGGTTTAATTTTTAATTTTAATTAATTAAATAATTATAATTAATTAATTTTTTTTTCATGTTCTAACTTTAAAAATGTATTAAAATTATATGTTGTTATTAGAGTAAAAAAAGCTTTATTTTCAAATTTATACTGATGGATCAACTACATATATTCGAAAAACGCAGTATAACATGTAAAAAGTTTAATACATTTGGGAACAATACAAAAACACACTCCACCATTACTTTAAATAGACTAGGTATTACTTAGGTTAGGTGCAAACATTATTAAATCGAGTGATTAACCAGGATTTAGTAGCACCGTGGAAGGATTCAGTTGGGATGCGATATTTTAAGTACGCTTGCCTAAACGAAACTTCGCTGTTCTTATTAGTTCCTTCCTTCGTTGTTCCTATAGGATTTCGGTGAAACACTCAGACGCAGTCAGTACTCAGTGTTGCCTTTCGCGTCTCCTCTACAATGCATATAGACATTTACTATCGTTTCGTCGCATAGTCCCGGAGATTAAGAAAACCCACTTCACGACCGCAACAGCAACAAGCATCGACCTTCTATGACTACTTTATAGTTTCACCAATTATATTACTTTAATAAACGTTTGAGCTCCTTAGTCCTTACGACCATTATAGTTACAAAACAATTACTCTACCCATCCCTGCGACTGTTTCAACATGTTTGTCATGTTGTGGTATATGATTTGGTTTAATTTTTATTAATTAAATAATTATAATTAATTTTTTTTTTTTTTCATTTTCCGACTTTAAAAATGTATTAAAATTATATGTTGTTATTAGAGTATAAAAAGCTTCATTTTCAAATTTATACTGATGGATCAACTACATATATTCGAAAAACGCAGTATAACATGTAAAAAGTTTAATACATTTGGGAACAATACAAAAACACACTCCACCATTACTTTAAATAGACTAAGTATTACTTAGGTTAGGTGCAAACATTATTAAAGCGAGTGATTAACTAGGATTTAGTAGCACCGTGAAAGGATTCAGTTATTGAGGTCCCAGGCTGGCAAGGGATGCGATATACTGTAGCCCGGTGAAGCTGTTAAGGCTTTCCTAGGTCAATAGCGTAGTCAGTTCGAAAAAAAGGGATGCGATATTTTAAGTGCCGCTTGCCGGAACGAGACTTCGCTGTTCTTATTCCTATAGGATTTCGGTGAAACAGTCTGACGCAGTCAGTAGTCAGTGTTGTATTTCGTGTCGTAGTCTGGTGAAGCTGTTAAGACCTTGCTAAGTCAATAGCGTAGTCAGTTCGTAAAAAAAATTGTCTTTCGTGTCTCCCCTATCATGCACCCTATCATACACATTTACTATCGTATCATTTACTATCGTATCATCGCATCGTTCCGGAGATTAAGAAAACCCTCTTCACGATCGCAACAGCAATAGCTGTCATTGACCTTCTATGACTACTCTATAGTTCCACCAATTATATTATTTTAATAAACGTTTGAGCTCCTTAGTCCCTACGAGTTACTAGTTACAAAACAATTACTCTACCCATCCCTGCGACTGTTTGAACACCTCAAGTTTTCTACACTATATTTATTTAAAAAACTCTTTTTTGTTACCAGGTTCCTTAAATTGTATGTATTACCATAGTAAGATTAAATCGATGCTAGAAAGCGACTATGTCTACCAAAAAAGTACAACGGGGTCTAAAATTAACTATTTGGAGCTAAAATAATTAATACAACTACTATAGAATTAAGTAACAATAACAGTCGATATGTAAATACGAAATCTAGTTAATAAACAAACATTTTTATAAAATTACCTAACTTAGTTACTTTACAAATTGGTCATCGAAGGCTCAGATATTTATCTATTATGTTTTAGGTATTGAGATAGGTTGAGAGTGGAGTGTAATGCATTGCGATTAGTAGTTAATCAATAAAGTAGTTCAATCAATCAATCAAAATACTCTTTATTCAATTTAGGCCCTGAGAAGGCACTTATGAACGTCAAAGCTACCACCGGTTCGGAAAACAACCCAGTCATCAATCAACCCAGAAGAACCGGCAAGAAACTCGATCTGGTTTATCTCTTTATAATAATTAACATATTTTTTTTTATTATTACAACATAATAGACACATAAAGCTACATTCGTTTTTAGTGGTTGCACAGAGAGAGGCGTCACTTCCAGACGTCGCTATCGTTCACATACTGATCCACCCTGTAATAACCTTTATGTATTAAGACCCGCTTGACATAACACTTAAACCTACTATCCGGCAAATCGGTAATGTGTTTTGGGATTTTGTTATAAAATCTAACACTATTACCTAAAAAACTGTTACTGGTCTTAGTAAGCCTGAAACATGGAGTGACCAGTTTGTTATGGTTTCTGGTATTTAAATTATGTCGGTCTTTTACTAAATTTAGTTAGATATAGTAACGAGCTTGGTTGAGGACTGTAATGTAACGTACATTCTAGCTTTCGTTGTCATCCTTCACTTATGACTGTATGGATGTTTCTATATATAAAATGAGTTGTCAAAAACTGCCCAAATTTCTATAGGTTATATGGACAATATAAATATTCCTCTGGATTTGTAAACATATATAATAGTTGACTTTTGATTGAAGAAGGCGTCATTTTACGCAAATCTATCACTAAATATAGTGGACGTTACTTTGCAGTTACAGGCGGAAGTGCAAAGTAACGTATATTTAAAGTAACTATGTATAATAGTGTCTTAAATATTACTGGGAAGTTAATTAAATACGATAGTGGTAATAATGGAATGTACCTTCAGCATATATACATCAGCAGCAATTAATATTTACCGCTAACTACTACTTTCTATTGGTCTAAGAGTAATTTCATTACTACGTGTTTATAGACTCTATTAATCTTATAGTAGACGCTACTTTGCATTTCCGCCTGGATTCGATGGAACACTACTACGTCTGACTGCAACATAAAACAAATCAATTAAACAATATATCACTTATACACATATATATTAATTAACAATATACAATTAACTAATATGAATATAATATTAATAATTATCAATAAATTAATTAAAGTATGTTGCAGATTGACGTGTAATCACGACAATCGATAACACGTGTTTCGCTCCTTCACGGAGCATCCTCAGATCGATGTTGACTCTTCATATATGCTTAACAAATATAATCATACAATCTTATAAGAGTATGGTAAGTTAAATATATGATATTAAGGTTTGTAGTCCGGTGAAGCTGTTAAGACCTTGCCAGGTCAATAGCATAGTCAGTTCGAGAAAATGAACGAAAATCCGTTCAGTAGTTTTTGAGTTTATCGCGAACAGACAGACAGACAGACGCGGTAGGGGACTTGATTTTATACTATGTAATGATAATTGTAGACAATTTATTCCCTGTCACGGTAGTCATCCCTTCATTCGTCCGGAACCGCACGAGCGCGAGCGTCTCGACCGCAATGAATCACGTGAATGCGTTTTTAATGCTAAACGCCGCGCCACCGCGTCGTTTCGCTGTCATCGGGGCTTAGGGAAAATGTTCCACGGAAGAATTTTCCCTGATCGATTGCTGGATTTACTTCTACATTATCCTTAGTAATATTATAGATATAAATTGGAACCTGGTAACTAGAGGATATCACGAAATCTATTATACCTGCGATCAAATTAAAATTTTTTTTTTTTTTTTTTTTCGAACTGACTACGCTATTGACCCAGCAAGGTCTTAACAGCTTCATCGGACTACTAAGGCGAGCGCTTAAGGCACTTAGCCGATTTTACTTTGACAACTAGCTCAAGGGTGCGCGGCACACCTCGGCTTTGGCTGTTGCCTGATACATGCAATTCGCGACCTATCTGAGCTAATCTAAGCTAAGCTAAGTATTCATACATATATGAGTTGATGAAATATATATGTGTACCAAGCATACATACCTCAACAACCCTTATATATATTTAGTATCTGATAATATTCTAAACTATTTCAGTTTGATAAGGGGAAAAAATAAAACCCTTCCACCTGCATGTGTAAGCGTGTATGCGTGCACGTGTGTGGAGGTGATATGTGTAATGTTGTCGCAGTGATGTAAGATTTTGTGTCACTGTATCGCGCGAGCAGCGTACTCAAGGGCTCCACGCCGAGGGAACGGACCTAGGCTTGAGCTGCTGCTGAGGGGGGCCTAGTCTGGTTATATTAATGATGGATTTCCGCAAAGTAACGCCTTCTTCAATCAAAAATCTATTAATCAATTCAACACATCTAAGTGGAGACACTGTTTTCTTTATAATTACTTTAACGGAACTTAGCAATATATTATCACACATTACTAAAATTAGAATGATAAAATAGTTAACATTTCCCAACTGGATTCCACCATTTCCTAAAATCTTCATAAACACTTATATCACTAAAAGATTTGTCATTTATTTTAGCACATAATCTACAATAACTATCGGTTTCCGGTGTTTCTTCTTCTATGTGGTAAGAGTAATGGTTGTGCCATTTGAAAAAGTCATAATACTTCGTTTTGTCGGTCATAATATCGATCATTCTATTCACTAATTCTTTCGCTCCTAGTTTCCTCGCATCCAAATAAATTCCGTCCGGCATAAATCTGAAAATTGTTTAATAATACGTTAATGACGTCAATAGTTGAATACTATAAACATTTTAAATATATTATTCCGAGAATTGATTTTGGACTTCAAATTAATGGTAGATAAGTCGAGTTTAATACAGACAAGAATTTCTAACATAAATATCGACCATCTGCCATATGCTAGCCTAGAAATCTATACTAATACTAGCGGACCGGGCGGACGTTGTCCTGCCTTGATATTAAAAATAAAAAATCTAAAATTCAACCGCAGCGCCACCTATCGGTTCCAATTCAATCTAAACCATTCTCGGATCCACTGGAACACGTATAAAAAATTTCATCAAAATCGGTCCAGCCGTTTAGGAGGAGTTCAGTAACATACAAAAGTATCTGTACTTGAACGTTATATATAAGGATATAATATACTTTATACATTGATATTCTAACTGAAAAGCTGTAGATACGTTACCTATATGATATTTTGACAAACAAATGGCACGAAAATGCACACATACGTAAAGTAATATTGTAATGCCACACTGTCTTGCATAACATGTGGATGTTAGATGGCATATTCTCAATATTGGTGGTAAAAAAGAAATTGGGCGGATTGAGGGGACAACTGTAAAAAATAAGCGAGCTAGCCAAGTTTTAATAAGGCGCAGTCAAAGTGCTTTTGATGTATCTACAACTTTTTTATTTAAATTATCAAATTATGAATTTAAATTGTCAAAGCAGGACAACGTCCACAGCGACCGGTAGCGTATTATTACAAAAAAGTGTAATACTTAGTTAGTTTGCGTTTTTTGATAATCAGTGTCGCACTCTGGACTCATACAATAAACGATTATTACATTACAAAATGGAGTCACTGCAAATTCGTAGAAAGATAGCTGATGTTGTTTTTCTGTACAAATTAGTTCACGGACATGTAGATGCTCCCCTGTTGTATTTGGTGGTGCTAATTATACAAGGTACTTTTTTAAATTTTTATACAAATACTATTTTTAAATTCAGGTCTATTGTTATTATCATTAGATAGTAGAAAACAAAGTCCTCTGCCAAGTCTGTCTGTCTGTCTGTCTGTTCGCGATAAACTCAAAAACTACCGAACGGATTTTCATGCGGTTTTCACCAGTGGATAGAGCGATTTACGAGGAACGTTTTAGTAATTTGCTAAAAACTTTTTCATAACAACGTGACAACGTCTGCCGGGCCCGCTAGTTCTATATATTTTACATACTAATAACATGATAATACTTTATATAATGCACGGTAACAAACAGATGACAATAAATTATGATCATAATAGAGTAAAAGGTAGTTGTAATTGCTTTATTATTGTGTGAAAAAATTATTGGCTTTAAAATTTTCCTAGGTCGAACTCATTATATCAGATCTGGGTTTTTATCAATTTTTATATTCAACGAAATATTTATCCATTCGAATCTCAAACAAGAGTTATAATACATACTTTTGGAAAGAATCAATCTAAATAAGTACAATTTCAATTATACATATTCAGCTGTGAGTAACATAATTAGAAGGTTAGAAACATAAATTATATAAGTAATATGTACGCAGGTATTTTTTAAATTCTTACTTATTGAAGTAAATTGCCTTATATTCAGTAAGATTGTTTGTAAAGATGTCTTGTTCCAAGGTTATTACATTTAGCATAGTAATGTGGTAACAATCTATTTAATGGAGAATAGAGTTCAGAATTGTTCAACAATAATTTGTAGCAAAAGTATTGAAACGAAGAGCCCTGGACAACTTTACATAAGCACTTATAATAATTGTTGTTACTAGTTCAGAGACATCCATATTTCCACCCGAAGACTCCTTACAGCTTCAGTAGAATATATCGTCTTTGCTCTAGTTTATATATAAGACACATTCGGTGTTATTATAAAAAAGTTAAAAACGTATTGTACCCTAAAAGGTCTCATATTAAATGCACCGCGGTCGCAGTATGTTCGCCATCTTGATCTTTAGCCTTGTGAAAAAGGATAGCGCGAACTTGCCTCGGACGAGCGCGGTGCATTTTGGGGCGTAAGGGGTGTCGAATAACATCTAACACTTGAGACACTCAAGCCAACCTCACCTGCACGTGGTGCACCCTGCTGAATAACGAACGAGGCAATGGCGAAAGCGGGATGGTAGGGTTTTACAGCCTGACTGGGTCGCAACCACCATGTATATGGCGAAAAAGCCCGTCATAGTGATTCGCTTCTATGGGTCGCGTTTCGGGATCTGCCTGTACATATCCAGCTTTTCGCAGGCCGGCATGACAGTGGCGACCGGCGATGGACAGTGTGTCACTCGGTGGTCGCCATTGTTTTTGGATTGTACTGTGCTTACCATCAGGCACAGTGCAGTCATTTTGCCGTGCCACTATAAAAAACACTATGACGGGCTTTTTCGCCATATACATGGTGGTTGCGACCCAGTCAGGCTGTAAAACCCTACCACCCCGCTTTCGCCATTGCCTCGTTAGTTATTCAGCAGGGTGCACCACGTGCAGGTGAGGTTGGCTTGAGTGTCTCAAGTGTTAGATGTTATTCGACTCCCCTTACGCCCCAAAATGCACCGCGCTCGTCCGAGGCAAGTTCGCGCTATCCTTTTTCACAAGGCTAAAGATCAAGATGGCGAACATACTGCGACCGCGGTGCATTTAATATGAGACCTTTTAGGGTACAATACGTTTTTAACTTTTTTATAATAACACCGAATGTGTCTTATATATAAACTAGAGCAAAGACGATATATTCTACTGAAGCTGTAAGGAGTCTTCGGGTGGAAATATGGATGTCTCTGAACTAGTAACAACAATTATTATAAGTGCTTATGTAAAGTTGTCCAGGGCTCTTCGTTTCAATACTTTTGCTACAAATTATTGTTGAACAATTCTGAACTCTATTCTCCATTAAATAGATTGTTACCACATTACAGTAAATTTAATAACCTTGGATGAAGACATCTTTACAAACAATCTTACTGAATATAAGGCAATTTACTTCAATAAGTAAGAATTTAAAAAATACCTGCGTACATATTACTTATATAATTTATGTTTCTAACCTTCTAATTATGTTACTCACAGCTGAATATGTATAATTGAAATTGTACTTATTTAGATTGATTCTTTCCAAAAGTATGTATTATAACTCTTGTTTGAGATTTGAATGGATAAATATTTCGTTGAATATAAAAATTGATAAAAACCCAGATCTGATATAATGAGTTCGACCTAGGAAAATTTTAAAGCCAATAATTTTTTCACACAATAATAAAGCAATTACAACTACCTTTTACTCTATTATGAACATAATTTATTGTCATCTGTTTGTTACCGTGCATTATATAAAGTATTATCATGTTATTAGTATGTAAAATATATAGAACTAGCGGGCCCGGCAGACGTTGTCACGTTGTTATGAAAAAGTTTTTAGCAAATTACTAAAACGTTCCTCGTAAATCGCTCTATCCACTGGTGAAAACCGCATGAAAATCCGTTCGGTAGTTTTTGAGTTTATCGCGAACAGACAGACAGACAGACAGACTTGGCAGAGGACTTTGTTTTCTACTATCTAATGATAATAACAATAGACCTGAATTTAAAAATAGTATTTGTATAAAAATTTAAAAAAGTACCTTGTATAATTAGCACCACCAAATACAACAGGTATCGCGTAATTCTTAAGCGATGTTAACAATTTCTCAGTAACGTAATCATCGCTGAATGAATTTTCAAATGAAAAATAAAAATAGTAATCCTTTTCAATCATACTTAAGCATTCAGTCATCTGATTACGTGGGCATCGCTTTGT
The DNA here is from genome assembly GCA_015888305.1 of Antheraea pernyi. Taxonomy (NCBI): domain Eukaryota; kingdom Metazoa; phylum Arthropoda; class Insecta; order Lepidoptera; family Saturniidae; genus Antheraea; species Antheraea pernyi. The sequence continues at coordinate 34,838 of MU159889.1, read as the reverse complement.
GCCGCAATCGCCGTATATATCCACTGTTAATCCATAGTATTCCAACTCTTTTTGAATTTTCTCAATAAATTCCTCCCTCCTACTTGGAGTTCTGCAGTTTGATACGAACCAGGCTGCTATCTTGCGTTTGTCCATTAATTTCTCCTTAATAGTTTCATTTATCGGATCCATGTCCTCTATACGCATCCAATGCATATCTTTTTTCGGTCCAATAATATTACCCTGATTATCTCGTATACTTATATAACCATAAAGCGCATCTGAATCTAATTTATACGTCCAAGTCCAATTGAAATAACTATCAAATCTCGAATCACAAATAGGATAATAGTCTGACGACTCCATATTTGCAAAAATGTACTTTTGGTGCGTGGATCGTGTTTTCGGCATAGTTGGCAATCTCCTTGTAATCTCTTTACCATGAAAAATAATAGCATCAAACTCAGTTAGATCATCAAAAAACCCCCTATCCGACGTAACGTAACAGTTAGTAAGCGAACACATTCTTTTTATAAACGTATATCTTGCTTCTCTCAAATGCATGATCGGTTCTTCCATAGGATTTGTCCATATTAGTATATATTTCATTTGATTTTGTTTAGGTCTTACAATTGTTTTAATATCCATCGTATCTATTAGAGGTATATTTACTTTATAGTCCCTTGTGAACCATAAGTAAATGAATAAGAAACATCCAACACTAAAGCAGAAACGATATTTAAATGTTAACGCCATATCGTTCATTCATATAATTTCCTCTATAATATCATTATTAAACCCGTCACATGATTTCTGAAATTAAACAGGAATACCATTTAATTCAAAATAATAAATATCAAATCAACAAACATATGGTGAAATACTCCACCAAAACCTGTTTGAAAGGTCGATCTACTTGAATCATACACGACGTTCGCAAAATTATAATATTTAATGAATATACTTTTAGCTTGCATCGTTGAATCATACCTATGTTTTTTTTGTGTATATAAAATAAAATTCTAAACACAGTACTTAAATAAAAATAACAATCGAAAATGTATACAAATAAATATAAAAAACATACCCATATAATGAGCCGTTTAATACGTTCCATATAGAGATTTGTCTCATCAATAAAGCTGTTATATTTGGCAAATAAAACTATTAACGTGATTGTTATGAAATCGATAACCTAATGATCTCTCACTATTGTACAGTAATATTACCAAGACAGAAACTATTTATATACTTCATTTATATATAAATATGGGTAACACGTCTGTATGAGACAAGCATGATAATACCAAATGACCTCAGTCAAACATATATTTGCATATCTCGGAATGAACAAGGTTTGAAGAATTTTTTATACAGGCGGTAGCATAGAAAACGGATAGCATATACTAATGATACTCTTATAAAATTTGTAAAGTAAAAAACTTTCTATAGTCTATGCTTATACATATAATAAAAGTGAAGTATCTGTATGCAATATGAAAATAACAACTCTGTACTAATTAAATATGAAAGTATGGTGGTAGAGCCACGCTGAAACTATTACTGGTTTCAGCATGAATGGATCGGCTCGTCCGGGGTAGTACCACCCTCTCATAGAAAACCGACGTGAAGTAACAGTGCTTGCACTGTTGCATTTCGTTCGGTCAGTGAGAGCCACGGAGGCCGACCTCCTCTCCCCCCTCCTCTCCCTCTCCCTCCCCTAACCCTTCCCCTTGTGCTGACATGGTGCTTTTTCCAGATGATACTTCACTTATATTTAAAGTTAAACGGATAGATTCAGAGGATAGGCATCTGAATAATACATTAAATGATATTTGTCATTGGTTTGCGTTAAATAACTTATTGCTAAATACAGATAAAACGAAAAACAGTGCAACCTTAATATAATGAACCTCGATTTAACAACTTCCTCAATGTAACAAGTTTTTCGAAATTCGAATTATCCTTAAGAGTCAGTGTAAACAATACAATTACATTATGAATTTTTTTACGAACAATCTCTTTATAACGAATTTTCAACTATCAAAAAAAGTTGTAAATACATCTAATTAAAGAATTTTGTCAACTCAAAACCTTTATATAACATTTTATTTTGATTTTGATTATTAATCTAAGGGAAAAAATATGTTACCTACTGAACTGTTTGTAAATAGAAAATACATAGAGTAATTTGATAAATATATGTTATCATTTATAAGCAGAAGTTGTTCGATATAACAAGATGAGTACGTAATGTTGAGGTGAATAAAACTATGTATTTCTTTACCTCTTTATAACAAATTTTAGACCAAGCTTACCTCAATATAACAAATCTCAGTTTAACTAAATACTTGATATAACGAATATTTACGAGTTACCGTCAGATTTGTTATATCGAGATTGCACTGTAGTCTATTTTATATTAAACTAGCCTCTGCCCGCGACTTCCTTCGCGTGGAATAGTTACTTTGGGCTAACGCTAACACGCAACGGAAGCACTCAAGAGGAAAAGAACTCCGATTTTGAAATATTCTTCATTGGTGCTCCGCTCCGATTGGTCTTAGCGTAATGATATATAACCTATAACTTTCCTCGATAAATGAGCTATATAGCACTGAAATAATTTTTCAAATCAAACCGGTAGTTCCTGAGATTACCCCCTACAACGTCACATACTCACAAACTTTATCTCTTTATAATATTATTATTAGTATAGACTAGCTATTACTCGCGACTTCATCCGCGTGAAATTTAGCGAAACTTGATTGATTACTGTACACATGTGCATGCGGCGTGCGTACTGAACTGGACTCCAAAAACAAATATAGTAGTATATGTGTGCTGTGCTCGCGTCTATATAACCATGTAACCACAGCAACGTATAACAATATTGTAATGAGCACTATTTTAATTGTAAATGTATTTGTTTTAATATTATTATTTTATGTGATAAATATGACCATGTAGTGTCATATACCTAGAACACTGCAAGTGTCTAACCTTTCACCTGGTATAGTGGGTTAAAGTTCCAAATATGTTGCTTATGACAAATCTCATTCGGCACACTGTTAGTATTCACATATCCAATGTCGTGTGCATGTTACATGTTGAAGTAGGTGGCGTGCTTGTCGTATTTAGAGATTTTTTTTAATTTCTGTAATTCTACATTTATTAAATACCATTTTAAAAACTCGTGCAAACTAAAGCTAAAGCGAATCGAAAGCTGAGTTTTCTTTTCTGTTTGCAATTGTAAAGACAAGGTTTGTATAAAAAATTTAAATAAATCGTTCCGAATAAGTGAATTATGCGGGTTAAAAATGTCCATATTGTCTGATACGGAAAACAGTACGAAGATCTTCAAAAATATTGTCAGACTTGACAGATTGACGTTGCCATTTTATTTCATTACATGGTCGTACTGCCAAGGGAAGATTTGGTCTCATTTAGTTGGGTTGGATTTGATTAGTTGGTTGGTTATGTTTGGTTTGATTAGAGTTTTATTCGAGATTTATTAAAATATTTACACATTTAAGTGCTACTAGTGGACGCCCAGTGGTCGACATTCGACCATAGTTGATTGATTTTTAAAGAGATAAATATTATAATAATAGTTCTATGTTATAATATCACTGTAGAATGTAGAATGAATAAGGGTAATTGGAACGTAAGAGTAAAATAATACATACAGTCGAGCATAGCAACCTCCTTCACAACCTTTTTTGAAGTCCTTTATTGTCAAAATGTATTTTTTATTTACATGTGTGTATATGTTGTGTAAAATTGAAGCAGTAGTGTGAGTAATGCATATTTTAATTAATTCAATGTACTTCTAATGCATTTTATATAAAATGAATAGCTTTCTGCACTTCTCCTCCATATAAACTTTAAATATGCTAAATTTCATGTTCATCCGTTCGCCCAATACCGTTAAAATAGGGATACAAAGTTTAGGCTTCACGTATTAATATATATGATACTGCTGTAAAAAGAAAGAAGGGTGCGTCTAGAGTTCTTTGCAGTATTTACTTTTATATCTGTTTCGAATCAGGAAAGAAAGTTGCACCTAGCAGTATGTTTTTGTTCACTAATGAGCTTCTGTTTTCAATTTACATTTAATCCAATAATGAGTTACATGAGTTACCAAACCTTTTTCGAATACTCTATTCTATTTTTGTTGGATGCTTCCCTTTTCCTAACAGCAGCAGTATACATCTAGTTAATTTAAATACTCTACCGATCATCATTGAGTATTGCATAAACGTTGTTAAGGCTACAGAGAAGAACATAAGGTACCATTCATACATAATAGAATACACCATTCCCGGAGGAAATATGAGTACTACACTAACGTGAGCGAAGCCGTTGGCAAAGGTTAAGAATGAAAGACAATGTATTGTCTATACATACACATAATAAAGATTGTAAAACTAACGAGTCTGTACGTTTTTGATTTTCATGAAAAATTGTTGTAGGTGTCTAAGAAAAGTAACAAAATACGTTTCAATCATTTTTAGAAATATCAGTCTATCTGATTGTATGAACACGTGTCGCTGCTAAAATACTGGATTCAATAAAACCATAGAGCATATCCTCGAGTAACATTTAGTCTTGATTTCATTAAAATCGGTTCACTCTATCAGAAGTTATTCTAATTTGAATGACGGCTCGAGTATTAAGTACCAAAGAAGAGTAGTAATCTATACTAATATTATAAAGCTGTAAGGTTTATTTGTTTCGTTGAACGCGCTAATCTCAGGAACTACTGGACGGATTTGAATAAATATTTTAGTGATAGTGATTCATTTATCGATGAACACCATATATCATCACGCTAAGACCAATAGGAGCGGAGCACCAATGAAGAATGTTTCAGAATCGTTTTTTTTTCTTTTGAGACGTGACACACAAGACAAGACACTTTAATTATATTTGTACTAGCCTCTGCCCGCGACTTCGTTCGCGTAGAATATTTACTTTGGGCTAATGCAGCGGAAGCTCTCAAGAGGAAAAAAGAACCCGAATTTGTAACATTCCTCATTGGTGCTCCGCTCTTATTGTTTTTAGCGTGATGATATATAACCTATAACGTCCCTCGATAAATGAGCTATATAATACTGAAAGAATTTTTCAAATCGGACCAGTAGTTTTTGAGATTATCCCTTGCAACGTCACAAACTCACAAACTTTACCTCTTTATAATATTAGTATAGATTATCATTTAATATAATGTATCACTTAGTTGGTAAAAAATTATAAAACAAAACATAACGATTGTCTTTAGTTTTCAGAGAACTATAAAGATGAAAACAAATGGCTAGGTCAAGCGACTTCAATTGTTTGAAAACAAGTTCTGATGCTACCACAATGGTTGAAAGATAAGACAGGGAGCTCTCCGTTAAATTAAAATTATTATTAGAGTTATCAACTTGGAAAAGATTATAATATAATGTATTACTTAGTTGGTAAAAAATTATAAAACAGAACATGACGATTGTCTTTAGTTTTCAGAGAACTATAAAGATGAAAACAAAAACTTACTTGATATATCCATCCGTTTTCACGTCAACCATTTACCTCATTTAATTAAATATAAATTTTATTTCAATTAAAACACTGTATTAATTCATTACAGAACTATTTAAATCATTACGTTCCAAAGTACAACGTTTTCTTTCATAATTTTAACATCAATGACGACGTTCGAACGAACTTGTTCGATATATTATCAGCTTCGATTGGTCTTATCGTATATCAGACTGTTCAAATATTGAATGATGTATCTATACATATTAACGACCCGTCCCGGCTTCGCATAGGTACAATATCGAATCATTACTGTCTAAACTATTTACAGTCGTTAGTTGCCGCCTTGATATTTACATTTCATCAGTCATAGAAGCCATTTAACACGCAAACAAATTTAATTCTAGCGTACAAATTTAAATTTACGAGTGCTCGCCCAGTGATCGAATTTCGACCATAGAGAAAAAAAACTCGTTCCATTTGTTATATATCTTCTATACATATAATATGGACGTGAATCTAACTTGTCTGTACATTTTCCATTTACGTGAATAAAATTGTTGCAGGTTTCTAAAAATAAGTAATAGAAAATACATTTCAATAGTTTTTGGAAATGTCTGTTTAACAATAACAATAAAATTCACCAATCATAAAGCATACCCTCCAGAGTAACTTAGTCTTTGTTTCATTAAAATCGGTCCATTCTATCAAAAGTTATTGTAATTTGAGTGACGAATTGAACGAACGATTGTAAGTTGAACGCGCTAATCTCAGGAAGTACTAGTCCGATTTAAAAAAACATTTCAGTGTTAGATAGCTTAATTACCGAGAAAGGTTATAGGCTATATATCATCACGCTAAGACCAATAGGAGCGGCGCAGCAATGAAAAATGTTTCAAGATCGGGTTTTGTTTTCCTTTTGAGAGCTTTCGCTGCGTATTAGTTAGCCCAAAATAACTATTCCACGCGGACGAAGTCGCGGGCAGAAGCTAGTATAATAATAAAGCTCATCAGTAGCCACATTTTCATAGTGGTAGAGCCACGCTGAAGCTATTACTGGTTTCAGAATGAATGGGTCGGCTCGTCTCCTGGGTAGTACCACCCTCTCATAGAAAACTGACGTGAAGTAACAGTGCTTGCGTTTTGTTCGGTCAGTGATAGCGCCGGAGGCCCATTTCCACTTACCTCTCCTCTCCATCCTCTAACCCTTTCCCCCAAAGGGTGGCAACGCACTGGCGACTCCTCTGGTGGTGTTAGTGTCCATGGACGGGGGTGATCACTTAACATCGGGTGACCCACCAGTTCGTTTGCCACCTATGATATAAAAAAAAAACAAAACAAAAATAATGAAGACAATCAGCTAAGAAACAGAAAAGGGAAATGCTCTTAAGCGTTTCCCCACTGCCTGTTTATATGTAGGTTATAACTTCTAAGAAATTTATTGAAATTATATACTGTAAAAGACAATTTTAATATACAGCGCGACTGGTTAGTCGCCAGCAATATATTTACAGGATAATCATTAGTTAATTTTTGTTCTAAATCAATTTAAAAAATAATATTTTAAAAAATCTAAAAAAACACGATACAATACAAACAAAAATTAAAATAAATTTTATTTTATTTTCTGTTTTTTATGAAAGCGTTTATTTTTAGATTATTATTTATTTTTAATTTTTTTAACTTTTTTTTTAGGATTATTGCATTGTCATCGACCTTTGACAGGTGTGCAAAGTTTGAATGAAATCTGACCTTTCAAAGTAGGACAAAATCGAGCTCAAAGCGGTCGGTTACATACATACATACAGGTGAAGCTAATAAAAGCGTGATACAAATAGGTGCTTCATTTTTTACCTAATTATCTAGAGAAAAAGTAAATTTTCAAAAAAAAGTATTAACCGACTTCAATATCAATCAAAAACCCATAAGACACTAAAAAGCGGAAAATAAATAGTTTATCAAATTAACCAAATTAAATAAAATATACCTATGAAGATGTGTGCTACTTAGAGATGTACTGGAAGTCGGTACAACTTAACTAAACTTAAGTCAGTACTCCTTTTTTTGAAGTCGGTTAAAAATAAAACTGATATACACTAACCATCAGGTGATTTAGGCAAAAACGAACTGGTGTAATAATAAGGAAAACAGTGAATCACACTGTGCCGCGCAGTCCCGCTCATTTTCCGCACCTCGAGCCGCGCCCCATTTTCCCTTGATGATTAACCTTGAAAAGCGCCACTTTAATGTCCATTGAACCTAGATTTGATTTTTTTTACGTTTAAAAGTATCGTTCCTATACTTTAAAAAGTTTTAGAACAAACTTTAGCTAATGTTCTCTTTGTTATTTATTAGTATTTGTTTTGATATTATTATTTTATGTATTAAAAGTAACCATGAAATATCAAAGGATTGAAGGATGTTAAACTTTAAACAGTCACCTGGTGTGTTAAATGCTCAACGTAGCTGAAGAATTTAGTTAGGTGCGTACTAATACTAGATATGCGGATAAAAATAACAAATTATTTAATAATAATATGTAAAAGATAAAAAATATCACTGAGATTTTTCGTTACAAATAGATGCGGTACAAATATATAGTTACAAACTTTTCTGTATGTATTTTTAATATGTTCATTTTTGTTCTACATTATTTTTAAATATCTCATAAGGCTTAGCCAAAGTTATTAATGTAATTACCCAAAAAATCAATAAAAAAAAAGTATTTATTTAACAAAATAATGTTACACGACATAAAAATAATCAGTTCCCACACTAGGAACTAAATCCTGTGTCGCGGATAATCATTCAAAACTACAATACAACATTTATAACCTGTTAGTGCTGTAATTGGCTTACTTAGTGAATAAATGAGATCAATAGAAACGAAAGTATATAAAAAGAAACTGTTAATTTTACGCAATATTAATAGCCAAACACAAACATATATGGTTATCATATCTAAGTAGGATCTGTATAAATGTAGGTAGGTTTAGCCGTGTGGTGCTGGCAGAGTAGAATAGCAACATCCCATATCTTCCCGTGGGTATCATAAAAGGCGATTAAGGGAGTTGGAGATACTGTACCATCTGTCTCAGTCCTTCTACGGCCGTAACGGTTCCCGTTCCACTCGGTCCAGAAGAACAAGGACGAGTATGTGTACCTGTGTTTTGCGCGTACACTTGTGCACCTTAATATGAGTATATCCTGCCTATCTGACCGCTACAGTTACTGTCAGAATGGCGCAGAATGGTGAAAAGTCAAGTAGGCTAGCTAAGCTAAGTAGCTAAAGCTGACCTTAATACCAAACGCGACCAGTTAAACATTCGCCCACCTGCTACCATAACATATCATTACGAGAACGGCATACTTACGTACCCTCAAAGTGCACGAAGTTTCGCCCCGTAAATAGGTTACAAAAGCCATCTTCGAGCGCACCAGCCATTTCTCTGATTAGGGGTCAAAGCATGGCCGAAATCGGTCGGAACAATCATCATCATTATCAGGTAGGTTTGTAAATTTACTTTAAGATTGTATTTATATTCATTTCTTATATCTGTTTAAGAGAGAATATGACGAAAATGTTCAGTCTTCTCATATCTCAAATATAATAACCAGTTTGAGGCACTTGTATTTGTTGTAATTCCTTGTTAATTAAGTCACAGCGTTTGTCTACTTGGGATTGTTTGTCTTATATGAATGGGAGGACAAACTTACTGAAGCGTTGAGCAAAAACAATGTTACCTTTGGGTGTTTTTATATTGGAACAACAACAACATCGCTGTCTAATGGCAGAAGTTTTCTATGAGTAATGAGTAAGGATCAACTTCAATAAATACCAGGTGAAAGGTTAGACACTTGCAGTATTTTAGGATATGACACTTCATAGTCATATTTAACACATAAAGTAATAATATCAAAACAAACACTAATAGACAACAAAGAGAACCTTAGATAGTATTTGTTCTAAGAATTTCAAAAGTATGGATAATAACTTAAATAAACATAGGTTGAATGACCGGTGATAAAACCAGCGTACGGCGACACGGAGTTAATAACTTTCTATAATAAAACTGATAATAAACCCTTTTATTTTTTCAAACTTCGAAAACTTATCATTTGTTAGTGTGTTAGTTTCACTTTCACTTCATCCGACGGTCATTGACACTGTGCTTTAACATAGACACGTTAGTGTCTAATATCACAGATTGTGTATAATTTCTGTATTTTTCTAGATAATTAGGTCAAATATTACGAACATATTTTTAAATTGTTTTAGAACGAGCATCGAGTGCAGAGTGTCCTCCATAATTATTGCTACTGTCTAAACATATGTGGTATAACAGTCGCACTGTAAGGACTTTGGACTTTCTTGGAGATTTCTTGTAAAGTAGCAAAAAGGTTTTCTAAAAATAGCCTTCAAGAGGGACCTTCGGGCCCTTTCTAGTTTTAATATAACTATCTCAATAAAACGAAACTTCTGTTACTGGTATTCAATTAAAAGAACATTCAACGATAAATTAACAAGTAAGCGCCATCTTACTGAAAATATAAATTAAAAGTATAATTCCTGTTGCACATGTGTCAACAAAATCAATAAAGAGTTTCTGTTGAAAACAGAAGTAACAGATGACAATTTCTTTCGAGCAGGAAAAGTAGAGCATTATCTAACATAGATTCCTACAAATCCAATATTAGTTATTATCAATGTGGTTACTCTGTTCCATATTATTTCCCATAAAAATAATATATTAGGTTCAGCCCGCGATTCATCCGAGTGGAATAATAACTTAGGCCTAAAACTAACGCGCAGTGGAAGCTCTCAAAAGGAGAAAAAAAACCATTTTTGAAACATTCTTCATTGGTGCTCCGCTCCTGATAGTTTTAGCGTGATGGTATACAGCCTAAAGCCTTCCTCGATAAATGAGCTATCTAAAACCGAAAGATTTTTTCAAATCGGACCAGTAGTTCCTGAGATTAGCGCGTTCAACCAAAGAAACAAACAAACAACTCTTCAGTTTTATATATTAACTAGTTGTTACCCGCAGCTCCGCACGCGCTTTTTAAAAATTTATTAAAGAAATGTAAAATTGTAAGTGGGTGTGTACATTACAGAACAGTTTTTTCAAAATCATTTGTAACTACGACACTCACGCCAACTGTAACATGTAACGTGTACATTAGATATATGAATACAAATAGTAAATCGAGTGGGATGGGATTTATCATCAGCAACATAACTGGAACTTCAACCTACTATATACCAAACTCAGTACTCACTAACACTATATAAGAAAGTAATGAAAATTATAAGCTATACATTATCGAACAATATATCTTAAATCTTTTATTTTATAGATATATAATATGCCCGTATTGTCGATATACTTAAGTTATAGGGTGCGCGGCACACCTCGGCTTTGGCTGTTGCCTGATACAAGCAATTCGCGACCTATCTGAGCTAACCTAAGCTAAGCTAACTATTCATACATATACGAGTTGTTGAAACATATATGTGTACCAAGCATACATACCTCAACAACCCTTATATATATTTCGTATCGGATAATATTCTAAACTATTTCAGTTTGATAAGGGGAAAAAATAAAACCCTTCCACCTGCATGTGTAAGCGTGTATGCGTGCACGTGTGTGGAGGTGATATGTGTAATGTTGTCGCAGTGATGTAAGATTTTGTGTCACTGTATCGCGCGAGCAGCGTACTCAAGGGCTCCACGCCGAGGGAACGGACCTAGGCTTGAGCTGCTGCCGAGGGGGGCCTAGTCTGGTGTGCGGGAGCGAAATTTACCCCCAGACCACGGCGGCGTGATCTGTGGTTACGCGGGCGTGGGCGTGAGCACGCTCTGTTTAGAGAGACAGGCTGGTACTGATCGTTCCCTGCCGTTATTTCATCGGGAGGGTCGGTAAAAATATGTCGCGGACGTCTTTTACTACGCGTAGCGTTTGGTACGGGTTCGTATTTTGCGGCGGATACCACTAACGGACTGGGATGATTCGCGGTTTTTTCAAAATAACTAATCGTAAGTGATTTTACGTACGCCCAGATAGAAGGTATCTCTAGGTCCCTATGTAGATCAACTCTCCGGACGTACCACGGGGCACCGGTCACTTTACGTAAAACGCGGTTTTGAAGGACCTGCAACTTATGAAAATTATCTTTCGACATATGCGCAAAAACGGGACTGCTATGTGTCATCACGGGACGGATACACGTCTTATACAAAGTGAGCTTGTGTCTGAGGGATATCTTACTCCTATGAAAAAGCAACGGATGAAGGAGACCCAAGACCATAGTGGCTTTGTTTCGTACTCTATCTATATGTGACTCGAAATTTAAATGTTTATCTAATGTAACGCCGAGATATTTGACCTCGTCGGCCCAAGGTATATCGGTTCCGTATAGCCTGATGGGCTCGAGGTTATTATTACGTCGTAAAGGATCGAAGAGTATCGCGGCGCTCTTATCAGGATTAACTTCTATGCGCCATCGACGAAACCATTCACCGAGTGTTCAAAACTAAAACTTGGCGCCATCTATGAGATATCTATAACAGTTGGTCCTACAGTTTTCTGTCATCAAAGTAATTTAAAGCGCCATCTGTTCGAGACTGATGAAACTTATAATTACTAACAATAATCAACATTGACAATCATTTACTCATTTATTGTAATTAAAAAATGTTGAGATCATTTATCGTAATATAAATTATCCTATCTCTAAAGTTGAACCAATGCCAACTTTCATGAAGATTAGTTGAGTAGTTTTGGAGTTCAACGTTATGTATTATGTGTATGTATGTATATATTTGTTGGTAGTCAATGTGTTAAAAAAAATGTTTTTTTTGTCCATCATTGTCAAAAAATTATTCAAAATTTCAAAAATCACTATTGAATGCTTAAAATTTATAATAATTTACAGAAAAAGACTGAAAAGCGATTCGCGTATCGCGAGCTCACCGAAATCCGACACAGCAAAAGAGAACAAGGATGTCGAGACAAAGAAGAAGAAATTCGACTTCACACCTACGAGAGATATCTTCAAAAACTTCAGAGTGAGCCGCAAGATGAAGAACCTCAAGATAAACGCCCTCGTCAAAGCAGAGACGAAGAGCTGCGAGTTCCTCGATGAGACTGAACACGTGACAGCGGACCGTTGCTCCAAGTCTGTCGAATGCTTGGAAGCTGACGAGTTCTCGAACGAGTATACCGCTGATCTATCAATAGAATTCAATGACGACGCGGTCGCAGCACTCTCCTTGCCTCAGGAGATCGTACAGTTAATATTAGCCAGTGAAAGTGTTACTAAAGTGCGTTTAAAAGACGATGAAAGTGAATATATTCCGATGTCCCCTATAGTGCCACCGACGCCCATCGAGCATCACTACATAACCATGTCTCCCAGGACGAATATCGCGTGAGGTATGATAACTTAGTAGAGGTTGAACTTGCTTAATTTTATATCGACTTAAGGAGACACAAAATTAAGTGTATAAAAATTATTTGTCTCGTCTGGAACATGAGGAGTGTACGTTGTACAGAATTCGATTTACACTATATTTTACAGTTGATTACTTATTATCAGTAATAATTATAAATTAGAAAAGATAGTTCATCTATATCGATTATACACGGCCATTAAATAATCGATAAAAAGTAGAGGGGTGCAAAGTGTTTGTGAATTATTCATTATCTAATCGAATTCAATAGCGAATAATTCGATTGGATTCTAGTCTTGGATTATTTACTGTTTGAATGATTATTTGATCGAATAAATACTGCTATTTTTCTGAATGTTAAATACCAGTTTAAATAATCGATAAAAATTAGTTGGGGTTCAAATATTCAAGTTTGTGAATTATTCATCATATAATCGAATTGAATATCGAATAATAATTCGTTTGGAAAGTTCAGTCGAATTATCTGTATAGGTCAATAAAAATGTATAAGATAACAATTACTGAAAATATTGTTCTCTTAACTAGTACTATGAAATCGGGCCGCATTTCCTTCAAAGTGGTTGAACTATTTTTTTTATAATTAATTAATAATTTCACCACGTTACAACTAAGATGACAATAGTAAAACATTACTATTATTTAACGATTAGAAATTTTATTCCTATGAATATCCGTAATGCTTGAACTGATTTTCACGGGACTTTCACTGGAAGATAACTCACCTTATAAGAAGTAACTATTTTATTTTGTTTCTCAAGACTTTGTCCGCAATATCCTACTATCTCCTAATTGATTGGACCGACTTTCACGGGGCTTTTACGGGCAGATAACTAGCGGGCTCGGAAGACGTTGTCGCGCCCGGATAATAAAATGAAAACTTTGACAAATTATACCTAAACCTTCCCCATGAATTATCATTCTATCTACTGGTGAAAACAGCATGAAAATGGTAGTTTTTGACTTTATCGCGAACAGATAAGCTGACAGAGGACTTTTTTACCCGACTTCGAAAAAGGAAGAGGTTATATGTATTTTTTTCATGCATGTTAATCGATATTTTAGTCAATTATGAATCGATTTTAATGATTTTCTTTTTATTTGAATTGGTACACTATGTAGTGATTGACTGCTACCTATGTATTAGTCCATGTGAAATTGATGACGTGAGACGTGTGCCTTACTGACTCCAAGAATAAATATACATAATTGAAAGTCATATATTCAAATATATGACTTTCAATTATGTATATTTATTCTTGGAGTCAGTAAGGCACACGTCTCACGTCATCAATTTCACATGGACTAATACATAGGTAGCAGTCAATCACTACATAGTGTACCAATTCAAATAAAAAGAAAATCATTAAAACTTAAGTATAGCTACAATACGGGCATATTATATCTATCTATAAAATAAAAGATTTAAGATATACTGTTCGATAATGTATAGCTTATAATTTTCATTACTTTCTTATATAGTGTTAGTGAGTACTGAGTTTTGTATATAGTAGGTTGAAGTTCCAGTTATGTTGCTGATGATAAATCACATCCCACTCGATATACTATTTGTATTCATATATCTAATGTACACGTTACATGTTACAGTTGGCGTGAGTGTCGTAGTTACAAATGTTTTTGAAAAAACTTATCTGTAATGTACACACCCACTCACAATTTTCCATTTCTTTAATATATTTTTTAAAAAGGCGTGTGCGGAGCCGCGGGTAACAGCTAGTATATTAATATAGATAGATAAAGTATAGATTTATTGCAACCAACATATGATTTTCTTACCTTTTTTTCGACTTTGTGTAAATCCTTCGAAACTTGTATAAGCCTTGTTGCAGCTAACAAGTTGATAGATCGGTTTACTAATTATATTGATAGTTAGATAATTACAATACAAGTTGTACTGCAATTATACGAAATGGTAGTGTATTATATATATATATATATATAACTGTAGGTATAAGTGTAATGTACAAAAACATTTTAGCGTTAGCCCGCTAGCTAGAAGGGACGTAGCAAAAACATACGGGTCGTTGAAGGTCAGAAAATAATGGGATCCGGTGCCATGCCGTCGGCTTGAAGATATTAGTTAGTACTTGCAACTCAGATATATAGGGTTCATTTAGATCATCTGAATAATAAAAATACATATACCGGCGCCATCCCACAGTCTCGAGTGATCTCAGTCCAGCCGAATCAGCTCACATACGGAAACCAAGACACACAGGCGGAGCGCGCTCATTGGTAGATCGCAGCTACGAAAAGGGTCGATAAAAAACGCGGATGGACTAGGCCCCGGACTAGGCACCCTCGACAGCGGCTCAAGCCTACCTCCGTTCCCTCGGCGTGGAGCCCTGAGTACGCTGCTCGCGCGAATACTGTGACACAAAGTCTTTCATCGCTGCTAGAACACAGGTCACCTCCACACACGTGCACGCGTACTTGCTTACACATGCAAGTGGAAGAGTTTTATTTTTTCCCTTATCGAACTGTATTAGTTAAGAAAATTGCCCGATACGAAATATATATACAAGTTATTGAGTTATACATGCTTGGTACACATGTATATTTCACTAACTCATGTGTGTATGAATATGTAGGTTAGCTAAGTTAGTTTCGCGATTTTTGCTAAACTAGGCAACAGCCCAAGTCGAGGTGTGCCGTGCACTCTTGAGCTGGTTGCTAAACTAAATAGGCTGATTGCCTTAAACGCTCGCCTTAATAGTCCGGTGAAGCTGTTAAGGTCTAGCTAGGCCAATAGCGTAGTCAAATCGAGAAAAACATAAAAAACGCGGACAAACTCATAGCATGACGGTTATGAAATAGAGTTCGACAAAGGCAGTTAGACAACAGAGTACAGAGTTTGAGAGGGCGCGGTGTTTGAGAGGCAGTTGGAAAAATGAGATAAGCAACAGTTCTACAAATAATCTATAGCAAGCTAAACATAACGAGGTATAAACGAGCAAGGAGTCTGCGAGGACCTAGTAATTAAGCCACAATGAGTACGATAAAGTGTGTTATACAAACACTGTATTGTTCAAAGAACGAATATATAATATTGTGAATTATCATGGATTGTAATGAAATGTAATTAAAAAAAATTATAAAACTACAGTTGTATAACAACGAATTTACAGATACTTTTTTTTCAAAACAGATACAGGTATAACAGTCTTTTGACGATACGACGGGAGATACAACAGCAAGTACTGTGATACAGAAAACCAATAAAGAAATTTCGCCTAACCCTCTGTATAATATGACCAAGAAAATATTTGAATCACATCGAAACCCGGGATAAAATCTGTAGAAATATTCGAGGGATTTCATATCCTCGTACATACGGTGTAGGTACGTCGAGATAGTTCGCGTTTTCGCTCGGCTGATAATAAGCCTGCCGACGCCGCTGGTTCCGTAAAAGGCTTTTATGCAAGCCTCGTTGTCGCATGATATCTCCCGTATATGTGACGACACAATAGTTTGTAACACTTTATACGTACTGTGCAGATAGATTATTTAGAGATTTTGTATTTATTTATTAATGAACTTATGTATTACTAGCAACTTTGCATTAGTTCAATGTAAGATTTAGGTTTATTTGTGTGCTTTGATATTTACAGTTTATCATAGTTTTTCAGCGAATTGGCGGACTCTTCAGATTTTTCTTTTACTATTATAGATCTGTGACACGGACGTTTTGGTTTGGACACTGTTTGAACCACGTAAAAAAACATTGCTCCAAAATAGAGAATTCAGCAATGTTTCGTCTTTTACATAAAATACTTTTCCACGAGTTTCTCATTTCTTCAAGAGTTAATCATAAGTGATAATGTACTTTCGTGTATTCCAAACTGAGACGCAACATCTTACCTTTTTAATCCACTTTTTACAGTCTTTATCGCTTTTAATTCATCAGCGTATGTTGTTAGTGTTGTTAATTTTTGTGTTAACAATTTAACATGTTTTATACATTCATTTGAAATTATTTATTGGCAGAAATTTTATGTCACAGAGCTAATCGAAACACTTATTTAAGTAACCGAGGACTAATACAGAAATTATTTGTTTAAGTTAACGAGGTTGCGTATTTTAAATAATAGACGTTTTAGGCTCTAAGGGGACGGGAACAAAATATTTTTTGAAATTGTAGAGGTTTTTACCATATCGAGGTTCTACTGTACAATATTGATTGAAATATCGTCGGAAATAAATAATATTTTTTTAAATAATATGTGTAAAGTAAAAACTATTACTGTGTGTTATTTTTTTATATATACATCATACATCATCATTTTTTTTCTGTATATGTTTTTAAGATTTACAATTTCGTAATATATTTGTTTTATATATCTGATAAGGTTTAATCAGCATTACAACGTAAATGCCCGAAATCTTCTTACAACTTCTTTAGAATACATCGGCTTTTCTCTACTTTATATAAACGGCGGACGTTATCCTGCAACCTTATTAAACCTAAACAAATTATATACGTAAACTTTTCTCTTGAATCACTTTATTTATTGATGAAAACCGAATGAAAATGCGTTCAGTAGTTTTTGAGCTTATCGCGAACAGACAGACAGACGTAGCTGAGAACTTTGTTTTATAATATTTAGGGATAATATACATTAACTATCCGGAAGAAAATCTCTAAATGGTAGTGAAAATCGAATCAAAATTGTTTGCGTAGTTTAATTTACTAAAGGAACATACAGACAGACGCAGAAAACGACGTTTTATAATATTTATATAGATATTTGATATTAATAATCGTAAATATACCCATTTACTTAGCTTTGGTAACTTCACATTAAAAATTTTAACTTCGGTGGTTAATTCGATCATTTCACACATAAAGGGTTTAACAAAGGGTAATATAGGGCTGTAATGTTAAATGCCTGATATTAAATGACAATATAGCCTAAATGTACAGGCGGGCTGGCTCTCTAGTACAGCTGTCGGAAGAAACATATAATAAATAGGCACTTGGCGACAGACTTGCGTGTGATAGCTAATTAGGCAGGCATTAGAAAAAGCCCTACATGAACGGTTTCACCACGATGTTTTCCTTCACAATGATTCATGAAAGAGCGAAGAGAGATTCGATCTTCTGTCCATTGACGTAGAGTTGTCTATTTCTTAACATATACAAGTAAATAAAATAGAAGTGTCTATTTGCAAAGTCAAAATAATAGCTTTTTAGGAAGTTGATGTGAAAGTACATATATATATTTTTTTATGTTATAGGTGGCAAACGAACATGTGGGTCACCTGATGTTAAATGATCACCACCATCCATGGACACTAATAACACCAGAGGAGTCGCAAGTGCGTGCCACCCTTTGGGGGGAAGGGTTAGGGGAGGACGGGGAGGAGGGGAGCACACCTCCATAGTGCGGCGTAGGTTGTCGTGGAGTTTTTAGCCGGTTAAAGTCGCCGAAACGCACCACCCCTGCTTGATTAGCACGTAGATGGTGGTCGGCTCAGTCCAGGGTCTCCCCTGAGAGCCTGGCAGTCCATGAGGATTTTTCCTCCACGTTAAAAAAAAAGGGAGTGGGAGAGGAGAGGGGAGGGGAGGTGGGCCTCCGGCGCTCTCACTGACCGAATTAACGCAACAATGCAAGCAATGTTACTTCACGTCAGTTTTCTATGAGAGGGTGGTACTACCCTGGGCGAGCCGACCCATTCATGCTAAAACCAGTAATAGTTTCAGCGTGGCTCTACCACCACCACCATATAACCATATATACTTTACTCATTACATATATATACATATATAACTTACATAGAATGAGTGGCGATACTCAGAAGGAAAAAAGTCAACCGTATAATCTACATTTCAAATCAAACCCTGACTGAAGGTAAACTTAGCCGTTATTTTCGGATATTCCTTTTAGATCTCTGCAAAACTATACGAGATTCAATTTACTTTGTGATCATTTCAATGGAGACCTTTTACTAAAAGCATTTCATCAAACTTGTTACCATCCCTACTCATGCGTATAACATATTTTTTATATTGTAGTTTTATAATTATTAATACGAATAAAGAATAAATAACAGATAGGAATTATATTAATAATTGTTATTATTTATTTACACAGTTGGACAGGTACACGTATAATTAAGTAAATCACACATTTTAAACATAAAATAAAAAAGATAAAAATTACATATGAACTTTATATCACTACATAGCATAAAACAAAGTCCTCTGCCTCGCCTGTCTGTCTATTCGCGATGAACTCAAAAATTACGGAACGGATTTTCATGTGGTTTTCACCAATAGATAAAGTGATTCATGAGGAAGGCTTAGGTGTATAATTTGTCCAGGTTTTGTGTAAATTGGTTAGAATATA
The DNA here is from genome assembly GCA_015888305.1 of Antheraea pernyi. Classification (NCBI taxonomy): domain Eukaryota; kingdom Metazoa; phylum Arthropoda; class Insecta; order Lepidoptera; family Saturniidae; genus Antheraea; species Antheraea pernyi. Next base: position 15,491 of record MU159889.1, on the reverse strand, counting down.
ACGATAATTGTTGGAAATGTCGGAAAAAGTCAAGCCGTCTGGGAGTTTTCATCAAAAACGCTGCCTAATCCCTTTGAGATATTGCAAAACGATGCATGGTGGGATATTAAGTGTGTAACGGCATATATCTATCTTTCTAGAACAGCCCACTATACACACCATATTTTCTAAAAAAATGGTGGTGTATAATTCAAAAGCTATTACACGGATATAGTGGTATACTTATCAAATTAAGTAATTTTATTAATTATTATTAATATAATAATACTTCATACATACTTCAAATGTTGAAGTTGAAGTAGTTACATTAAGCATTTCATGCACATTCTTATCTTTATTTTTGTAAATCTTCTGTCCGTGTGTATGTGACCGAACTCTTCGCAAACGGTTGGACCGATTTTAATGAAATTTTTTGTGTGTGTTTAGTAGATTCGAGGATGGTTTACATTCATAACTGCACCCGGTAGGTGACACTGCGGTTTGATTCCAAGATTACTTTTTATTAATAGGGCGTGACAACGTCCGACGGGCCCCTTAGTTACTAAATAAATAACAATCATAATTACTAAACAATTAGGCTTTACATTCATTCCAGTTTTTCACAAAATATTTTGAAAATGGGACACAATTTTCTTCAATTATCAGTAAACAAGTCGACTAACAGGTAATGCACCAGTATATCACTAAGATATCGAAGTATTCGAACGAACGAACTACACTATGACGTGCAAGTATACATAATTATTTGGTAGATAAACTTGACATAATCTAGACATAAGTTCTATGCAGAGTTACCTCTTATGACCACCGCACCTCTGGTTATACTTTCATAATTAGACCTGCAAGGAAGCAAGTTAATTGTAATATAATTTTTAAAAAACTAGTCAAAGTTTGAAAAAACTACACTTACGTCATCACATAAGCTTTTAAGAGCCTCGCTGCAGAGTCTTAGGCCTCTTTCTGAAGATATTACAATACAATTATAAAAAAATACGAATTGACGCTTATTCTTCATGCTATTGATAGCAAATAGGTCATCTTATCTGTCACAAGTCAAAGGATTACGAGGCAGACAAAACCGCTATATTGATGATATACATAAATTAACGAGCAGGGACGGGATAGAGTTAGGAAAGAACAGAGAAGACTGGACACTTTTGAAGGAAGCCTTAGGAAGCTTTGAAAGAGGCCACGACTTAATTTTAATCTCATAAATTCATAATATTAATCCTTTTCTTAGTAAAGTCGAAGAATAAACAGGGTTTATTATTATCACTATAAGTTTTAGGAAAAGAATCTTTGGAAATTCTCGAAACTGACTTACTTAATCCCAGTAACATACTGAATTTGGGAATATTACTTACAAGCTACAAGATGCATACCCTATATGGCAGAGTAAAAGCGTAACTGAAGGACATTTGTAATCATCAACAACCTACATTGACCTACAAATGCTGTTCTCATACCAATCGAATTTTTAGTGCAAAAGTAGAATTTAAATGGCCATTGTCTCGATACAAGACATTTTTCCTTTTTTTAAATATTATATTAATTGTATATTAATCGCCGCGAGTGAAAATATGTATATTTTGTGAACGGACGCTGTACCGTTTTTATCAGGCGCTATGAAATAATAATTCCGCAGCAGCATTGGTACCAGTGATTGAATGGCACCTTGGCACCCCTGCCAAGTAAGTGTGTGTGTTTTTTTCCAGCTCAATCGATTGTATTCCTTTGAATCCCGCTATTGAGCATATATCCGAAATACTCTTGCCCTCTCAGACCGCTAAAAATACAGTCGCCATTTCTCCTTATATTATGGAGGTGCAGAACAAGTGATTTGATCACACTACCTACAGGTTCAAGCCACTATTCCCTCCAGCTTTTGGTCAAATAAATCACTTGAGAAGCAATATAAAGAATCATATCAGAAGTAAAAAGGGTATTAAATTCTATTACAAATTACATTAATTAATTTTAAAATTCTCGTTAAAGCTTCAAACATTTCTAGGCACCGCAATACTTTAGAGTGTACAAATCTGTTCATAAATCTTAACTCAGCTGTTGAATCGAATTGTACAATTAAATGTAGACAATATACAGACCAAGAATAATGTAGAGCTATTAAGCATTGTCATATTATAGGGAATTCTAACGTTTCAAATGGGTATCATAATGATAAATAAAGCCACGTATCATTTAAACTTACTATACCCGCGCGTTGGTCTGTGAGACCAGCAACATACGTTTGACTTTTTTTTTAATGAAAATCGATGGTAATTTGAGCTTCTCAGTAGCTGCATGGTTTTTTTTCTGCAGACTCCTGGGTCGTACCTTTTTTCTGTTATCGTTAATTCTATGAGTCTTGGTAAAAATCCTTTAAAATATAAACAACTATTGCTATTATAGTGTACATTAATTAGATGTATTACATATTTTGCATTGAGATTATTATCTTTAAAGCGGCTTCATTCTTATCTTTTATTGCCATTTATAAATTGTAATCCACATTGTCCGCGCTGGAGCGTCCACGGCCCGATGGATGAACCTACTAATTCCGTCGTCAGTCACGTCGGTATAGTAAACACAGGTATCTGGTGTCTGGTTACTGCCATTATAGCATGTGAAACGCTATCGTGGATTTGCATAGCTGCATGATTTACCACTTACTTCAAACGAGTGAACGAGTAGCGTGAACGTTCGTGAATACATTACATGTACCTGTATACGGCGCATATCGGTCCATCAGACCGACGTTCGGAAGTAGGAAGGTTAATTAGGTCAACAAGTTTGGAGTAGCATGTTCTTTGCTTGATACTTTGTTATCGAGGGTAAGTTTCAAGATCGTAGGATTATTTCCGTAAAAAATAATAAACAACAGAAAAATTATGACTTTAAAAATATTATGAACTTTTTTAACACGGTCATTTGGTAACTTTTGAGGGAACTGTTTTATAATTAATTTTGATTACTATATAAAACTAATTGGGTGATATTTTTATGTGAGCATAACTAATAACTGTATTTGTTTCGTATTAGGGAACATTTTTTATGGTTAAAAAGTACCCTATGCCCTTCTCTCTCTACAGCCCTACAGCCCTAACAACGTTCATGCAATTTCTTGATGATCAGATGAATAGTTAGGACATGGAAGTGTAACAAATAAACTTTTATAATATTAGTTAAAACGTTAGAGTTTACCTACTTTACTTTTTACATTAGAGATGACGTTGGTGATGTTTGACGTGACTAAATTATTAATAGTCATTATTTTCCATGGAATATAAATTAAATTAAATTTTGGATTCTATTTACCTATTTTCTTAAAGCTATTCTTTTATTTAGGGTATAAACTATTTTTATTTCTTTATTTTATTTTTGGCAACCAATCTTCTAGAAGATTATTACTGCCATTATCGTGTAGATAATGATCAATGAACTAACAAGATGGGGGCCGTCTTCTTAGAAGTTTCCAGAGAATTTTTGTCGCAAATAATCCATGCTCCGTGGTATTGTTTCCCATCCACTTCATTCGAGCACAATAACCAAACTATATTACGTAAAACACCAACAATATTACAAAATATAGAGCCAAGTAACACAAGATCATGAATCTATACTAATATTATAAAGCTGAAGAGTTTGTTTGCTTGAACACGCTAATATGAGGAACTACTGGTCCGATTAGGAAAATACTTTCAGTGTTATATAGCTCATTTATCGGGGAAGGCTATTGGCTATATATTATCACACTAGGAACCAGTATGAGCAGAGCACCAATGAAGAATATTTCAAAATCAGGTTTTTTGACTTTTGAGAGCATCCCCTGACTTTTATCTGACGTTCTAATCATCATCATCATGGACAGCTCTTCACGACCCACTGCAGGGCATAAGCCTCCTCCCTTTTACGCCATTCCTCTCTATTCTGTGCCAGTCTAATGTTCCACTCTTACTGATCTAAGCGTCATGTAGGTACCTAAACAGCTCCTTAACGTAGCGTACGTATTATTTAAAAATATTTTTACTTTCTAAGTAGTCGAAGTCTCGGGTGAAAGTCAGCGTTAGCCCAAAGTAACTATTGCAAGCGGACGAAGTCGAAGGCAGACGCAAGTAAAATATATAATCCACTACATAACATTCCGAGATCCCACCGAAAACTTTGTAGAACATTTTTGTCAATTCCTTCGTTGACGTATTATACCTAAAGCCGTTTGTTCTTAAAACTTATATTTCATGGCAACGTATTGTCGGAGCTCATTACTTGTCGGTTGTGCCTACCAGCCAGCGATCAGTGGTGATTGATGACAACACGTACGTTTGAGAGAATTTGTTCACGGCGGGACCGCGGAGAGATGGATGTGCATATTTTTACTGGTACATAGAAACATTGGTAACGAAATTTATTCATGTATAACAAGCTATACCTCATTTACATTTTTTTCTTATATTATTGATTATATTTATAAGTCAGTATTAATATTCGCTTTTAATAATATGTAAAAGATGGAAATGTAGGCCTCTTTACTTTCTACGCTTTTATGACACATTATTTTGATTTTCTTATAAGGTTTAAAGCAGCGAATGAAGAATATTTTTAGTACTCGATTTAATTGCATCCATTTTTCTGTAGTTTCTATAAGTATAATTATGTATACAGTATTAGATATATAATCTACTAGCTGACCCGTGCAACTTCGTCTGCACCAAAATGGTTATCACCGGTTTCAATTGTATTTTTAAACCTAAAACCCGATTGCAGCCACACCTACCGTTTCCAATTGTAAATCCAAACTATCAAGGGGCTCACTCAAACATGTACCCAGATGGTATGTGAGAAATACTTAACATTCCGAGATCCCACCGAAAACTTTGTAGAACATTTTTGTCAATTCCTTCGTTGACGTATTATACCTAAAGCCGTTTGTTCTTAAAACTTATATTTCATGGCAACGTATTGTCGGAGCTCATTACTTGTCGGTTGTGCCTACCAGCCAGCGATCAGTGGTGATTGATGACAACACGTACGTTTGAGAGAATTTGTTCACGACGGGACCGCGGAGAGATGGATGTGCATATTTTTACTGGTACATAGAAACATTGGTAACGAAATTTATTCATGTATAACAAGCCATACCTCATTTACATTTTTTTCTTATATTATTGATTATATTTATAAGTCAGTATTAATATTCGCTTTTAATAATATGTAAAAGATGGAAATGTAGGCCTTTTTACGTTATACGATTTTATGACACATTATTTTAATTCTCTTACAAGGCTTAAAGCAGCGAATGAAGAATATTTTTAGTACTCGATTTAAATGCATACATTTTGCTGTAGTTTCTATAAGTATAATTATGTATTCAGTATTAGATATATAATCTATTAAGAGATTCTCAATAAAAACCTGTATCAAAATCCGTTGCGTAGTTATAAATAAACTAACCTATTTCCCATCGTTTTGTTGGGCATTAAAAAATAGGCAAACGGCCAATCGAATCCAAAAAATAAGTACCAAAATAGTAGAACCATCTTCGAAGAATTTCACATCGAATAATCATAATCTATTTCCCGCGGCTTCGCATGCTTTTTCTGTGCTGTAAATATTTTCGACCCCGTTGTTTGGTACCTATATATAAAAGGATAATTGACTGGCTGACTGGCGAAAAAATGACAGATTTTCATACAAATTTCCTCCCCTTGTTCAACAAATTAGGGGTTGAATTTCAAAAAATCCTTCCTTAGCGTTCAGCTACAGTGTAAAAGGAACCTCCATTCATGCTATGGTATGTTAGTCAGTCAGTCACAGTGTCATAATTATAGGGTGATAGAGCTTACAAAATTACATAGTCCGAAACTTCCGGAACCTTTGATTCAAAAAACTCTATGGGACAAGATATACTACGTAACTTTGATATACTAAAATGAAATTACAATGTGATGATTTTTACTCGGGTCCCATCCAGTGAAGTTGACACGTTCCGCAAATGGTACAGTTACACCTGAGGTCAGTCACTTATTCTATTATATACATATATGTAGATATAGCTTTTATGTAAAGGATAATTAAACACATTTTATATTCATGATTATCTAAATAAGATTTAGTAAATTATATTCCAATATTCTTGATTATATTTGCCATCTTGTTTCCTTTTGCCATAATTTAGTTTTTTATAAATAATTTTATTTTCACTTTTTCATTTATTCTTATTCTCCTTTTTTTTCTTTATTATCTGTTTATCAATATTTATTGTTACATAATTTTATTTTTTTCATTATTGTTAACTAGCGACCCTTTTTTTCCCTACCTTCCGCATTGGTTGGAGCGACACGAGATCTCATTGGACTTCATCGTGTAGCCCCAAGCGGATGGCCCAGCGTCTAACAGGCGCCGCCAGGCCTCCTTCATGGAAGGCGACGGCTATGTGATTACCGACCGTCTCCTCCATCCGCCGGAGCCTGTGCAAGGGGAAGATGGGTCCCCCCGACCGGCCTATCTTCCTTAGGCTCGACTACGATAGCGGGAGGAGGCGATCGAACTGCCGCCTCCTCCTGCCGGTCCTCCGTTGACTGAGACGACCGCTCAGAGGGTCCTCCTCACGGACCCTCTCCGCCGCCTCCTTCTGCGACACGACTTCCTCGCAGAAGGAGGCCACAATATTCTATACATTCTCACAGCCGAGCATGGCCGCAACCACGCTCGGCAGCGACAGATCTTGTCCTACCGCCGCAGCCAGAGGGCGACGCTGCTTCTCCCAGAGAGAGTGTGCTGCGCGGTGTACCCCAGCTTCGCATGGGTGCAATGTAGTTATCAACTTTAATGAAATACTGTTAAGGGCGGTTTTGATCTACATGACATATATAACGTATGTTTTTGTATTTAATTGGATAAGAAATAATACTGTATTGTATAAAATTGCTTTGGTAAATACCACAATTATTTTTGTAAAAAGATAAAAATGGTTACTATGGGTTATCCTTTAGAGATAAATATATACCATAATAAACTTTTTATCGATCTTTTTAAGATTTATAATTCCATAGTAAATTATTTTTACTCTATCTCGTAAGCTTTAGCCAGTGTTTGCGATTTAAGCGCACAAAAATATGCTTGTTACGACATCACATTACAAATCTTTGTATTTTTCCGTTTTTTTATACTATAATATGTATGTATTATAAATATAAACCTTCCTCTTGAATTACTTCTATTGCTGAAAATTGTATTAAAATCCGTTGAATAGTTTAAATATCTACGGGAACAGACATCAGAAGCGACTTAATTTTATACTATGTAAAGATGGTGTAAGTTGTATGGTTGTGATAAAGCGTTGTAGCGTTTTAACCTAGTTATTGTTATAATAAGTATTTGTAACATTATTATTTCCATCCCATTGCTGGACATACGTTGATCCTTAGCTAATTGAAAAATTAATACTATCGCACTATATGTATTGAAGGACAGTTCAATTAATTCCTGGAAAGACATCTTGGATATTAATATTTTAACATATATGTCAGAGTATATATGTAGAGCCTGCAGAGAGCCGAGAGCACACGGATGGCATTGTCCTCCATTTGTATGTATTTTCACAATACGACCGACACTATGAAATGTAACGACGACTTCTTCGATTATTTTTGTTTTATGTTTGTTCGCTTATTGTACATATATAATACTAGCTTTTACCCTTGGCTTTGTTCGCGTTTATGTATATTTAGGCTTTGTTCGCGTTTATGTATATTTAATATTATACCTCGGGAACAATACATTTTTTGGAATAAAATGTCGTACTACGATGTCGTAGTATAAAACGTTATATTAATCTGTTATAATGTAGTTTGACGTGAAATCAAAATAAATATAATACATACCTTTGCTTTTATAATATTAGCTAGGAATAGTTCGGAATCTATTTCTCTTATCACATTTACTACACTTACAAAATCAAGTAATATCAAAACATCCTAAAAATTCATGAACAGTACGAATAGAGAAGGATCTATTTTTCTTTTGATTTATGTTCCACATGTGAGAGAAAAATAAAAAGATATTATTAAATCAAGAAACATTACAATAAAAAGGGATTTTGGTCATAATAGTGAAATAAATCAATGCGAAGGATTCGGAGCTATCCATCATAGGATATCCCTTCAGCGCTGACGGGCCGGCCTCATAGAATATTGTCGGTTTATTATAGACTAGCTGTGCTTGCGGCTTCGTCCGCGCGGGAAGTCATGTAAAAAAATCATCTAAATGTATTAAGTCCATTTACTTATTTACTTTTCTCTCATACTTAATTCACGTCGTCATTAAAATTATAATAACTTTTGATAGAGTGTACCAATTTAATGAAAAAAATACGAAATGTTACTGTGAGTTTTAATCTTAGACATAGTTACTTTAGCAGTGATACGTGTACAAAGAAATAGACAAACAGACATTTCTAAAAATGATTGAAATGTATTTTATTGCTTATTCTTAGACGCCTGCAACAGTATTTTTCGCAAATATCTAAAAAGTACAGACTCGTTAGATTTACCTTCTTATTAAATATATAGAGGATTAAATTAACATACGTAGTTCATGGTTCACGTGATCGAATAGCTCGTGAATCGATGTAGGTACGGATTCTTGCCAGTGAGCCGGAAACATCGTGGTAAAACCATCACATTGTGGTAAAGATCCCTCGTGTTGAAAATTTGTCATCCATCACCTATAGGTATCTTCCGGCAGTGCAACTGTGACAGTGCAACAGTGCAATCTACCTCTAGGTATACCCTTGTTTACTAATTTACATGACATGGTCATTTAAGATCAGATGAGGTTGTGGTCAAAGGCTAAAACTTATAAAGTATTTAAAAAAATAGAAATCGCTGTATATATTTGATTATGCACCCGTCTCAAGACTAAGTAATATGCACAACAAATTAGGAAATGCATTTGACATGTTTGGTGATCCCTTGGTTACCTTCAAGAATAAAGCATTATCGTTGCTGAGAGACATACGTTTTAGCTCCTAACAGTTTATAAAGTTTACCGTCTTGTTTTTGTACTCCCTATTCTAGATAATGAATATTTTCATTGAGTGATAATTCTTTAGTGTTAGCTATTTAAGATTATTTGTTATTATTTTAGTTTGTACTGTGTTTATCTTTATAGTGTTTAGATTTTAATTTGTCTACCACATAGTGCATGCTGTGGCAGCTTTTAACGGCCAATACGCCTGGGCATTGTTCATAGGTAGTGTCCATTCAAATGTGGTATATCTGTCACTAGCTGTCCTTAAATAAATAAATAAATAAATTATCTATAATAATATGTTAAAGCTGGAGGATTTGTTCGTTTGGTTAAACGAGCTAATCTCAGGAACCACTGGACCAATTTGAAAAATTCTTTCAGAGTTACATAGCTCATTTATCGAAGAAGGTTATAGACTATATTTCATTAATAAGACCAATAGGAGCGGAGCAGAAATGCATAATGTTTCAAAATCGGGTTGTATTTTTCCTTTTGAGAGCTTCCGCCGCGTGTTAGCGTTAGTTAGGACCGTTATCATTAATTCAAATGAAATGTAAAAACAAACCGTACATACGGTTAGGACGCGTGAAAATTCATAAATCGCTACCTAACCACCCATTGTGGGGCCTGTGGATCGCTTATGATAAATGTATTGGAGTCCTTCAGGACAATGGGCTCGCTGCGGCTCTTTGTTTGTTTGATTAATGACAGATTTAAAATGACCAATCGTTCGGCTCTTTGGCAGTAATTAAATCATACCTCTTGCAATGTTATGCACTGTTATAAACATTATAATTTTTAATCTGGTAACATTACACTCACTCGTCATAAAGGCTATAATCTCAATTAAAAATCCGATGCTTAATATACATGCTGAAAGTTTAGACAGTAGCAATATTTATGGAGGGTACTATGCATTCGATTCTCACCCTAAATCAATTCAAATAATAAGTGCTTAATATTTAACCTCATTATCTAGAAAAATACAAAAATTATAAGCAATCCTCTACGTGTCTATGTTTAAGCACAGTGTCAATAACTGTCCGGTGATTTCACTTTCATTTGAAAATGAACGTGGGAACGGCATGAACAAAACAAAAGGGTTTATTTAAGGGTTTTAATAACTCCGGCTCGCCTCTTACAGCTTTTGGCACCGATCATTGCACCTAGGTTGTGCTTAGACTTTTGAAAGTCTTAGAATTTCATTAATAAGACCAATAGGAGCGGAGCAGAAATGCATAATGTTTCAAAATCGGGTTGTATTTTTCCTTTTGAGAGCTTCCGCCGCGTGTTAGCGTTAGTTAGGTAACTTCCATGCGGACGTAGTCGCGAGCAGAAGCTAGTATACATTATACCGCATCGCCTTAAGGTAGGTGCCACAGAAAATGTACTAATCTAGTGTGCGTAAAGTCATCGTCGATACACTCACGTCAGATATATTTGTGTGTAATTTAGTGATACCAAGATAAAACATTTATCTTTAAAATTGGGGAATTTAGTGACGGGGAATATGATTTAAATCTTAAAGTCGACATTTAGATTTTAGTAAATAGTATCAATTGGAAAAATACGTCAAAATCAGCATAAAAATATTAAGCTACTTCTTTGAGCTTAGGAATTCTTACAATTTTTGTTTGTGAACGCCTTCATTTATCAATCTGTGGGATTTTTTATTATGTCTGTAACCGGATATCCGAAGAGTATTATTAATTTTGTTTGTTAGCTTTGTCTAGTGTTGATTATAAAACATGTTAAGGAAATTAATAAAGATAAGTTATTAAATCGTATCATTAACCCATCACGAACAATCACAATAATAAAATATACAACAGTTTGAATTATCTAATATGAACGTACAATGATATCGAAAAAGTCATGTCTACAATTCTCATAAAACTCTTTGACCGTTCTGAATATAGTTGTATATGACACAAATTTATGTATAAATACGTATTATATTGTTAGCATTTTTTAAAAACAAAGAACTGGCACATTTAGATATAAACTATTAAGAATAAATTCTAACAATTATTAATCACTCGTTAAATAACCGACACGAGTTCGGACAGAGCTATCGCACGATATGACGGCCACCGAAAGAGTGAGTCAACACGTTTTTTTTTTTTTTTCTCGAACTGACTACGCTATTGGCCTTTTTGGAGGCATCTACAGCTTCACCAGACTATGTACTAATGCGAGCGCTTAAGGCACTCAGCCAGTGAGTCAACACGGTAAGCGCCGCTCATTATATGGGCCGCCGCAGTATAACCCGATACCCGACATTTTCATTTATTTCCAACAATATATACAACATCCAAGACAACTTAAGGATTAATAAATGCTTATTTTAGATTCCTGCTACAATAATTTAACTTTCGTTTTGTAGAAGTTCTTGACTGTATTACGCGCAAGCCGGAAATTACGGCTATATTCAAAACGGCCAAAAAGATTGACGAAGACTGAAAGAAGATAGAATTTAGCAACTTTCGGCAAGTTTGTAATCGTAACAGTCTCTTTACAGACTCGAGAGTGACTATGAAGTTGGTTGTCAACAGAAAACATCTGTCTTATTATGCGTGTTTGAACTATTGCGTAAAAAAAATATCAAAAATTTAACGGACTATGCGTCCTGGTTTCGTATATAAACGATACTATTTCCAGTATTTCAAAAATGTGAAAAGAATTGTGTGGTAAAAGTGCTAATTTCATATTTAAAGTCATATTACATTTAGATTATTTCCGTAACTCGTTCATCGCTTTTAAAACCTATTCAAACTGTTATAGAAGTTGATTCATAAGTATATAATTCACGTTTACGTACGCCTTATACCTACCCAATTAACCTTCATTAGTCATTCAAAAATCTCTCCCTGTTCTTAGTTTTTTGTTAGGCAAGTCTTAGGTGTGTCTATTATTTTATGGTAAGTATATGTTGTTTTTAGTATATAGTTCTACATATTTTTACTCCTCATATATTTTATGCTTGCCCACATCATCTGTAACATTAAAATACTTAACTAAGTCCCATAAGTGACATCATTATATCAGCCTTTTTTTATATCATAGGAGGCAAACGAACAGGTGAGTCACCCGATGTTAAGTGATCACCACCGTCCATAGACACTTGCAACACCAGAAGAGTTGCAAGTGCGTTGCCACCCTGTGTTTTTGAAGAAGAATTGTGGAAGGGGGGAGGTGGGTTATCCGGCGCTCTCACTGACCGAACGAAATGCAACAATGCAAGCACTGTTACTTCACGACGGTTTTCTGTGGGTCGGGTGGTACTACCCCGGGCGAGCCGACCCATTCATGCTGAAACCATTAATAGCTTCAGCGTAGTTCTACCACCTACAACTATATATTTGTATGACGTCATGGTTATTTTACCGTTCTTCTATGTTCTATAGGTAGTAAATTTTCATCATTATAAGCCTTAATATAACGTTACCACTTTCCAAACGTTAAACTCCATAAAATAAATATTTGTTGAGTATTATCAAAGATATTTATTTTCTTTCCATTTTTTTTCTTTACAAGCCTTGTTAGTTTTGTTTTCGTTTTTTAAATATATTTATTTGTCTTTTTCAGGTACATATACTACACATTCTAAAAATAAACACAAATGTGCAGCAACTTAATCGATAGTTTAGAATGTCACATGGACGATTTGGTGGATTCTTTCGAACAAACAAACAAACAAACAAACAAACAAACAAACAAACAAACAAACAAACAAACAAACAAACAAACAAACAAACAAACAAACAAACAAACAAACAAACAAACAAACAAACAAACAAACAAACAAACAAACAAACAAACAAACAAACTAACTCTTCAGCTTTATATATTAGTATAGATAACGGAAGTTACCTTTATATAGTTGGATGAGATTATTTTGAATATTAATATTAGCTTTGGTTTTTTTAAACTGATACATTTATCCAATTATGTATGCATAAATATTGATACTTATATCTTTTAATTACTTTCAAGGAAATATTCCCTAATTTTTTTGCCGGCAAGTAACTTATATGATAATGATTAAGGTAAAGGTGAGATTTAGCAAAACATAAAATAAATACATGGTATTCCTAACTAATATTATTAATGTGAACGTGGGTTAGTTTGTTTATTTGTTTGTTACGCTATTAGACTTTAGCTACTCAACCGATCATCATGAGATATTACATACACGTTGTCAGAAGTATAAAAGTCAATAGGAGATGGCCGGTGTGTACACGGCTGTCTCCCAACAAGACGGGGCCCGGCGGCAGCGCTTTTGCTGCTGGGCCAACCGCTGGGGCGGTACGATGAAGTCTATAGAGATCTCGTGCCGCCCCAACTATATCGGAAGACGTACACCGTGGGGTTTTTTAACGTGGGGAAATCCCTTATGGATACGCCACCCTCCCGGGGGAGAGGGTGAGTTATGTCCGACTCGCACGGACTAAAACCCCACGGTGTACGTCTTCCGCTATAGTTGGGGCGGCACGAGATCTCTATAGACTTCATCGTGCCACCCCAGCGGTTGGCCCAGCAGCAAAAGGGTCGCCACCGGGCCCCGTCTTGTTAGGAGACAGCCGTGTAATATACATATACTAACCTAACCTAACTAATATTATAAATGTGCACGTGGGTTAGTTTGTTTATTTGTTTGTTACGCTATTAGACTTTAGCTACTCAACCGATCATCATGAGATATTACATACACGTTGTCAGAAGTATAAAAAGTAATCCCAAGGAGGGTTGATGTCAGGCAGGCGGCCGATCGTAAAAATTAAGCTAAAATCATGACAAACATGTTGTACCGACCCTACTTATGTGGGATAAGGGTAAGAAGAAGATAACAGAAGTATACTTGGAATATAGAAAAGGCCAATAAGTACTTTTAATTAGAAAAAAGTACTATCTCGAGGAAACTTAGTGGTAGCTAGTAGTTTATAATAAAGATATTATTTATTTGTAAATTATTGCCGATTTTCTATTTATATGCCTGGATAGAGAGAGCGAACTTCATACCGCCGGCAGATGAAATCCGGCGCAATGATTCAACACTGAATAACAAAAGTGAACAAAATATAAAGGACAATCACCCCGAAAAGGACTTCATTAAAAACAGCTATGTACTCCAATTTTCTAAAAGTATTCCCAGTACTTGCACGCTCGGTGCTAATACGACTCCATTGCCTTACGTGCCGAGTTTCAACGAAAGAGTTTTGCGGGATATTGGCTTTACTAACTGTTCTAAAGTAAGTGAAACTTAGCCGCCGAGTTTTGCAACTAAGTGGCTGTGATATTCGACAAGTCGAGATAATACGGGCTGTATTACAATATAAAACTGTCTGGGAACAAAGGGATGTTATTTAAGTGATAGTGATGTGCTATTATATATATCTAGTCTTGCCATAAATACTGAAACAAAGAAAAAAAATATTTTCTATTGCAAATAACATTTATTACTTTTACAGTATGTTAGTTTAATACATAAATATAAAACAATTTAAAATACAAAAAGCTTATTCGAAGTGGTCTCCATTGACTGCAATATAGTCCTTTAAACGTTGAGGTCAGTTATCAATAGAAGCACGCACTCTTTTCATGGAAAACTGCCAATCGTACGGATTGTTTTAGGGACTCCAAATTATCATGGCATTTAGAGCAAGCCGTACTCTCTAAAACTAACTATAAATCCAGTGGATTAAGATCGGGACTAGACGACGGCCAGTCTTCAGTGAAGTCGGATAGTGCCCACGTTGCACTCTGTCGACTAATTGGGAAGCTTTGTTTGTTGTTGTTGTCAATTCGTTTGTTAAAATCTTGGTCAATTGTAAAAAAAGTTCTCATCCGTAAACAAAATTTTTCTGTAACCTCCCTTTGCGTATCGTTTCACCTCATTTGGCACGCTTTTTGTATTTATATATGTACACGTTACATGTACTCCTTCATAGCTAATACCCCACCAAACCATCACTGAAATAGGATAGTGCCCCCGTTGCACTCTGTGGACTAATTATGAAGCTTCCTTAGAGCTTTGAGCATAAATAAGTATGTAAGTAAGTATAAGTCATTTTATTTGTTAAAATGTTGCTCAATTGTAAAAAAAATCTCATCCGTAAACAAAAATTTTCTTTGATCTCCCTTTGCGCACCGCTTCAGTAGTTGTTTCGATTTTACCACCCTATTCTTTTTTTAATTATCAGTTAAGAAATGACCAGTACGTCTTTTACAGGCTGCAAGTCCTAAGTCATCTTTTAAAATACGCGACATGGTTCTACGTGCTATCTTCATCGCCCGAGATAAAATCTTTTGCTTTTTTTTTCATTTTTCTTCAAATTCTTTCCCTTACTGCTTTGACCACCATTTTCGTACGAACACTACGTGAACGGCTAAATCTTTTTCTGTCACCTATTTAATAGGTTCTGTCACCTAATTTACCTATTAATAGCCCGGTATACAAACAT
>MU159888.1:111358-136531 GCA_015888305.1 Antheraea pernyi | reverse complement strand
TTAACCATGTTTTTAAGTATACGTGATTTATGAAAGTCATCATACGACAAGGGATAAAGGGACAGTCAAAATATTATTACGTAATCGATCAGTCCAGCAAAACCAGTCAAGTATTTTTAATCTGCATTGATAAATCTGTAGTTTTGTCTGTAAATTCAGTTTTTTTCCAGCTTCACCGAAATTAATGATCTTTTGCTCATGAGCAGTTTATATCATTCATTAATTGAATCATAAAAAAGAGATTTACAACTGATTTTGATAATGTTTTATATTTTTATTCCTATTTTGAATATAAAAATAATTATCATATAAGCATTATTAATAATACTTCTAGATATAGAAAAGAAAACCACTAAACATTACAAATGTATTTAATTCTCAATCGATTTCAATATCACCGATTTTAATGAAAATTATGAAATACAATATATAAACTTTCTCGAAAAATATACATCAACAAATCGGGCTGGATGTTCTATTTACTAGTACAGTAAAACAAAGGACTACTAAGAAAAAGCCCATGAGGCGTCCTCGAACCTCAGTCCACCTTGGAGTATGAACACTTACCGCTAGCACGCTACTTAAATCATCTATTATAGATGATAAACAATACAATACTGAAAAAAAAACTATTATTCAAATTATACAGTAGAAAATAATAATAGTAGAAAGTTAATTAAAGACCAGTTAAATTAAGTCTCTGGAGCACATCGTCTAAGTAATTATGCCTTAAAATGAAGCCGTCGGATTAAAGCGATGCGTACATTGGCTGTACGTATAGAAACATTGTATCTCGGACCGAAACTAATAAGGCGGTTACGCGGCAGTTAGCACCGGGGACCGTAACTTATGACTTAACTTAAAAGTTAACTATTCGTTATAAGGTATCACTATACACTAGTGGGCCCGGCGGACGTTGTCACTGTGCAGGTCGGCATGATAGCGACGACTGCCGTTGTTATTTAACACCGACGGTCAGCGTTTCTTATGGACTGTACTGTACTTTCCATCAGGTACCGTACAATCCCTTTGCCGAACCAGTTTAAAAAAAAAAAAAAAAGAATCAACTAATGTCAGAAATTTGTCGAGAGTTATTTTCAAAGGGGGTCAAGCCCTTTCCACATTTTACTGGGTACAGCAGAAAGATTCATACTTAGTCTCAAGTTTAGTTCGCTTTGTGAATGTTTTAGGTTCTGGCCCCTGGGATATACTCTTTCCTAACTGGTTTATAGAGTTTCCAAAAGGTTTCAAAAATAGCTTGCTTGGGTACAAACTTCACAGAACATTTATTTATGTGAGTATTTCAGTGCTAAAACTATATTCAAACTGTAGTTTCCTGATGAGATCGACTACCATATACCAGAGGTACCATCCACCATAGTTACAAGCTTATGGTGTCGCGGTCTGGGATTAGAGATTGTATATTTAACTGTTGAGATCCTTGTATTTTCTACATCGCTCGACGGTCACCTCTATGTTTAGACTGTGTTATGGATACCATCAGATGCAATGACGTCATTTTGTCATATTATAACAATAAAAAGAGTTAGTCTAAGCTTTTTACTGTGAATATCAAAGTACTGAACTGTTTTTGACAGGTAATAAATTTCTTGATTATGAAAGTATTACAAATTTTGGTTCGTTTCAATAAGTAACGAGTGCAAGTACATTCACGTGGAATATTATAGATTTATATGTATATTAAATACAGTCTATTAATAACGTCTCTTCTATATTTTAATCTATTTCTTAGAAGTCTTTTATTTAGTTATTGGTAGTTTAAAATTGTACTCCTAGTTTACATACACTATTAGATAATAACTAGCTGACATTCAGGACTTCGTATGTGTTGTTTATTCTCTCAATAATATATTTTATGATGAGAAAAATCTTATAAAAATTGAAATCAAAAATGTATTTATAAAAACAATTTTATCCGTTTAATTCCGATTTCCTACGCATGCGTACCGCATCGCTTGCCCACTTCATAGATCAGTGAACGCATAGTGCTTATAAAAATAATAGGTTCTTTAAACTTTAGTAAGGTACCTTTATATAAAATAAATATATTGTGGTTTTTTTTAGATAAGGACTAATTATCTAGGAAATAATCTTAAGAGAAAAATAATCGAAATTTATTCAGCAATGGCAGACCTGCGAAGTGATAATGTCTACGTTACTAGCGTGTAGGTTCGAATCCTTACGACTGTGTCGGAGCTTTCGATGTAGTAAGACATCGTGATGAGACTATGTCGTAGTGGTAGGGCTATTTCGAAGCCTCTACATGGAGCCAGTCCTCTAGGCTATAGACCAAATACTAAAACCTATTTTTTTTTAATACCTCAATCATTTTATTTCTATTGATATAACAGTGTACCCGAATACGTGCTATTTGGTTTTCACAAAGAAAGAGAGTGCCTAAAATATTATCAATTCAACGTGCTTCAATAAAACCGCAAATCAATATTCGAATCCACACTCACGTAGAATAAAGCTACATAGAAATGCAAATTCGGCTACATTTTTAAATGGAAACGCGCTGTTCAATCGTCGGTCTGATCCGAAATAAAACCCTGCATGTAACGCTTCAATGAAACTGCCGTCTCGTTTAACCATGTTTTTAAGTATACGTGATTTGTGAAAGTCATCATACAACGACAAGGGATAAAGGGATTACATGATCGAGCAGTCCAGCAAAACCAGTCAAGTATTTTTAACCTGCATTGATAAACCTGTAGTTTTGTCTGTAAATGTTGTTTTTTTCCAGCTTCACCGAAATTAATGAACTTTTGCTCACGAGCAGTTTATATCATTCATTAATTGAATCATAAAAAAGAGATTTACAACTGATTTTGATAATGTTTTATATTTTTATTCCTATTTTGAATATAAAAATAATTATCATATAAGCATTATTAATAATACTTCTAGATATAGAAAAGAAAACCACTAAACATTACAAATGTATTTAATTCTCAATCGATTTCAATATCACCGATTTTAATGAAAATTATGAAATACAATATATAAACTTTCTCGAAAAATATACATCAACAAATCGGGCTGGATGTTCTATTTACTAGTACAGTAAAACAAAGGACTACTAAGAAAAAGCCCATGAGGCGTCCTCGAACCTCAGTCCACCTTGGAGTATGAACACTTACCGCTAGCACGCTACTTAAATCATCTATTATAGATGATAAACAATACAATACTGAAAAAAAAACTATTATTCAAATTATACAGTAGAAAATAATAATAGTAGAAAGTTAATTAAAGACCAGTTAAATTAAGTCTCTGGAGCACATCGTCTAAGTAATTATGCCTTAAAATGAAGCCGTCGGATTAAAGCGATGCGTACATTGGCTGTACGTATAGAAACATTGTATCTCGGACCGAAACTAATAAGGCGGTTACGCGGCAGTTAGCACCGGGGACCGTAACTTACGACTTAACTTAAAAGTTAACTATTCGTTATAAGGTATCACTATACACTAGTGGGCCCGGCGGACGTTGTCACGCCAAGATAATAAAAGTAATCCTAAAAGTCCACCGCAGCGCCACCTACCGGTTTAAATGATAAATCTAAGCCATTTAATCTACTGAAACACAAAGAATGTCATCAAATCGGTACAACCGGTCAGGAGGAGTTCAGTTACATACACACGGACAGAAGAATTATTTAAAAATACAGACATGAAAATATTATACATTTATTGTAAACCTATACTATCCTAATCTTAATATAATAAACGAGAACGTGAGTTTTTTTGGTACAGAAAAAACCATAATAATATGATACCTTTTAATCAGAATAAAAGTACTGTACTTAAAGACTAGCTTAAATCTGTATTAATACGAATGAAGCCGTCGACAAAAGCTAGTAATATTATAGACAAGAAAGTTTGTAAAAATGAATGGAGGTTTGTAAACCTTTTTAAACAAAAACTACTGGAAAGAATTTGATAAAACTTTACAGTAATTTAGCCTGTATTAGACATCAACATTTGAGAGGTTAAATTATAAAGATATACTTAGTTAGGTAGTTTCAGTTGGTTAAAATATAGCTATAAATATTACATTACTTTGAGAAAATGCCGCGATCTGAGATACAGTATCCCTGAGTTATAGGTTATATTTTATTGCTAATAAATTTATATTGTAATTAAAGTCGCATACAGTAAATATAATGTAGAAAGCTAAATTAATTATTATGCTACATAATTGTACTTATTTATTTATTCGTTATTATTATCGGTAATGCAAACAAATATTTAGTCAACAACAGTGCATTACTATACGTTACTAGGTACTAGGTGGCACTAGGTTATACTGTACTGATATAAAATTTAGTATCGTAATTTAACGCGGGTGCACGATTGCTAGTTTAATTTTAATTTGAAAATGTTTTTTCTTTGTCTGGAGGCAATTGAATACTATAATTATTTCACAAACAAGTAAAGAGCTTTTTGTTACTCGTACTTAAAGTGTTAGTTATTTTAAAATAAGTGTACTGTGAACTCGCCCGAGGTACGCCCTCGCTAGTCTCCACTAATTATCGCAGTTAGTCGCCGACAAAGACGGGATTGTGCCGGATCCTTAGCCGGATGAACGTTTTACCGGCTTCTACGAGATTTTACAACGTACCGTAATTTACGAGCATGTTTCAAAATCGTTATATTATTTTACCTTGTGTCATTAAAATACATTGCTTTTACTGATAAAATTCCTTCAATCTTAAATGAGACCTACCTGCCTTGCCTAATATATAATGATAAAATAGTACCTGCCTGGTTTATAATTTGATCACCCACAAGCTGTAAAAAATGATTGTGCTATGAATAATGTGTTGCACTGCTTACAATACGTGGTTTATGTTTAACGCATGGAAGAAAATAACGAGATGGAACTGATAAAAAAACTTTGAAATTGTATCTAATGCTGAGAATTTTATGTCAATGAATGCGATGTCGGAATATGCTAACTACCGAGCCATAATCGCGTCGTTTTAGCATTACTGAAATTCATACAATCAGGTCATGAATTCACTCATATTCTATGCAAATTGAGATTAAAAGTAGGTCGTAAAAATTGAAAGTAGGTGGTAGAGCCACGCTGAAGCTATTACTGATTTCAGTATGAAAGGGTCGGCTCACCTGAGGTAGTGCAACCCTCTTACAGAAAACCGACGTGAAGTAACAGCGCTTGCATTGTTGCGTTTCGTTCGGTCAGTGAGAGCGCCGGAGACACATCTCTCCTCCCTCCTCTTTCCCCCTTCCTCCCAAATACAGGCTGGCAACGCTCTTGCGACTCCCCTTGTGTTGTTAGTGACTATGGACTGTGGTGATCACTTAACATCAAGTGACCCACCTGTTCGTTTGCCTCATATGACATATAAAAAAAATGACTATTCCTATCTTACAATCTTGGGACATTTAAGTAATGTAATGTTACAAAGATAAGAGTCGGTTGTGGTTGTACTTTACCAATTCACATATAAATACAAGTTCGGCCTTGCGTGGAGTATTGTTCGCACCTCTGGGACGGTTCCGCCAAATACCTACTAGATACCCTGGACAGGTTGCAGAGACGGGCTGTCCGCATTGTTAATGATTCAGACATTACACAATTTATAGAGCCGCTTCAGTTGCGCAGAGACATTGCCTCACTGAGCGTGTTCTACCGTCTGTATCATGGCGAGTGTTCTGAAGAGCTATTCAATTTAATACCTTCCTCTCCTTTTCATACCCGAACCACACGCGCTGGGCTCCGGAGCCATAGTTTTACGGTAAATCCTATCTGGGCACGAACTAAAAAGTTCGCAACTTCTTATCTCTGCCGTACCGTGAAGCTGTGGAACAATCTCCCGGCCAGTGTGTTCCCTCCTTCCTATAATATGGGGTCTTTCAAGCGTAACGTGAAGAGACATTTATGTAAGCCGGCATGACAGCGGCGACCGGTGGGGGATAGTGTGTCTCTCGGTGCATTGTTTTTAGATTATACTGTGCTCACCATCAGGCACAGTAAAGTCACTTTGCCGTGCTACGATAAAAAAAATAAATAAAAAAAATGCGATGCTCTTGGTGAATACTCAAAAAACAAAATAGAATATTACTGAATATTCTTACGCTGCCCTGTAGCTTAGTGATTGAACCGGGATGAGGTGAACTATTGCTATAACTGAAATTGACTAAATTGTAGTTTATATTTATTGACTAGAATTATGAGATGCTTGTTAATACTTTCCATTTCCTTCGCTCAAGTTGCAAATCTAACTTCAATACCTATCGTTGCGTTATGGAAACTTCTAGAAACTAGCAAATATGAATTGAGAACAGAATAAAGTACACATAATCATAATATAACGTGTTTGTTTTATACGTTTCTACTTCTATTGCTCATACAAATAAATGAAAATGCACCACAACTTTATCCTAACTGAAGTGATCCTCGACATTTAATATCTCTAACTAGACGTCTACTTCAAGATATTTGCAGCAATTGTTATTCTATTTCAATCATTTCTTACGAAAACTTTGTTGTTATTCAAAAATATTCATTTCACACCAGAGTTTCCACAAATTCCATGGTAATCCCAAATATTTATTTTAACAATAAAAGATTTCATAAATATACTGATAAATATTTTGTATGTAATATAAAATCCAATCCGGGTATTATCTCCAACATTGTCAGGTGTCGAATCTTACATCTCACAGACGTCTTACGAGATGTGTTTTTGTTACCCAAGTTATATTGAATTTATGCTAAGACGGTTGCAAATGGATCCGTGGGAGTTGTTGATTAAAGGCACTGTTTTAAACTGGATATATATTATGTTTCTTTTTCAGCAATGAGTTGAGCCTTGAGAATATTTTACTTAACATTAAGCAGGGATTACGTTGTTAGTGATATAATTAAAATTAGCATGTTACGTTTAGGTTCGTAATCACGAAGTCCGATTTAGGTAGAAATATTAACTTAAAGAAACTCAAACAGATACTCATTCTCTCACCAAGAGACTCGTTAGCACACATATTAACATCATTCTGATACTTTCCAACTTTATAATGTTATACACGCACACATTCATTAACTTTTCCATACATCTTTTTTTACACTCACACTAAAAGCATAGAATTGAAGAATATTGAAATAGGTAAGTACAAAAGTTCTCAATTTGCTGTATATGTTGTAATGTCTAATTGTTTATGGTCACTTTTATTGTATTGTATGCAAAGCTTAATATCTTCACACTTCGATTAGTGGAGGTCTTCTACGGTGAGGTTTTCAAGGTCATTTCTGCCTCGTACTTCGACCTTGTGGAATCGACTTTCAGCGGCGGTGTATCCAAACAATTACGAGTTACAAGCCTTCAAGAAACGAGCTAACATTTCTTTAAAAACCGGGCAACGCACTTGCGACGTCCCTGGTGTTGTTAGTGTCTATGGACGGTGATCACTTAACATTTACATAAACACTTAACATGGTGGTAGAGCTACGCTGAAACTATTACTGGTTTCAGCATGAATGGGTCGGCTTGCCCTGGGTAGTACCACCCTCTTACAGAAACACCGAGTACAAAAGTTCTCAATTTGCTGTATATGTTGTAATGTCTAATTGTTTATGGTCACTTTTATTGTATTGTATGCAAAGCTTAATATCTTCACACTTCGATTAGTGGAGGTCTTCTACGGTGAGGTTTTCAAGGTCATTTCTGCCTCGTACTTCGACCTTGTGGAATCGACTGTCAGCGGCGGTGTATCCAAACAATTACGAGTTACAAGCCTTCAAGAAACGAGCTTACATTTCTTTAAAAACCGGGCAACGCACTTGCGACGTCCCTGATGTTGTTAGTGTCTATGGACGGTGATCACTTAACATTAGGTGAGCCACGTGTTGGTTTGCCTACTATGATATAAAAAAACAATATTTATAACTGACTCCTACAACACAGTGTACACTAACGTAGGAGGCAGGTACCCTTTTTATGTGTAGAAATGCAACGAAATACCAAATAAAGATTATTATAATTAATGTTTCCATAATCCATAGGCGAAATATAAATCAACTTTAAACGTATTTTTTAAGAATGAGAATCAAGCATTATTTCTGCAGGAGTTATACTAACTCTTGCCGCTGTGTTCCAATCCGAATAATGTAATTGGCAGCAAAGATTGGATACGACTCATTTTATTTGTGTTCCTGGGAGTAGTAATCTATTGTACCTGGCCAAGGACCGTAATTTTATTAAGGATGGTTACAAATAATCACACTGTACAATGACCACTTAGCGTGATTTTTTGATACTTCGTAATATAAGAAAATACCATGGATTATTACATTAAATTTAAATACAAAGTACAGACTTATAGAAGATTAGCCGACCCATGCCCACTTCTTTGGGCGGTAATAGGCATTGTCAAGCTACAACTTTTCTCTAGAACATTTCATAATTAAGGCAGCGTTCGTAAGAAACGTTTTCGTTCGACCATTTTTCTCCGACTCCCCAGATATTACACCCTACACCCTACAACTAAACTTTACCTCTTTATAATATTAGTATAGATTATAGATAATATAATTAGTTAATAGCTTGTGCCCGCGACTTCGCACGCGTAGAATAGTTATTTTGGGCTAAGACGAAGCGGAAGCTCTCAAAAGGAAAATTACCCCGATTTTAAAACATTTTTGATTGTTGCTTCACTCTCATAAATCTCTCCTTATATTACAATTAGCAAAAAGATGAAGCATGTATTGGATGTTCCAATATTCGCCAATCAATAATTTACATTTTAACATAAAAGAGATGATAAAGATAAAAAGGTCTCAGCGATCCTCCGGGCTTACGATTAGGTGGTTGATTTAATTAAAAACAAGTTAAACGAACCGCGCGCCTTGCTCTTCACCAAAATCAATTTGAAACTTTTTGGGTATCGACAACTTTTTTTATTTTCGTTATTAAAATATTTAAATTCTTCTCATTATCCTTATGGTGTGCTATTATAATTGAAGAAACGCTCTTTTTAATCATTCTAGTTCGTTTTTTTCATACCTCTTTTCTTTAACACCTATAGATACTACTTTTATGCATAAAAAAAGTAAAGACTTATGTTTCTTTCTGGCTATACCTAAATATATAAAAACCCAGTATCACGATGTTTATCCACGATGTACTCTGAAACTACTAAGTCTATCTTCATGAAAGTTGGCAGTTATGTATAATATTTGATGGTGCACGTATTTTGATCAATTCAACATGTAATAACTAAGCCACAGCAACGCGTGGCCCCGTCAGATACTAATTTATATTTATCAACCATATCTTCCTTTCATCAAAGGTTTTTCTAAGTGCTAAATAATACTTGAAAGAACTTATGCAAAGTTCGAATACGGGATTTCTACCACCTTTATTATTTCTGCCAGAAAGCAGAAGGGTTCGTGCTTTTTTTCGAGTTCGAAGAGTATATTTAACAATACGTAATCGTACATAAGAAGATCCAAATCAGTCCTTAGGATTAGCTACATATTACGGTTGCTCAAACAACAGCGGTCTCTTTGAGACTGATTGTACATAGCTATATCTTGCAGTGACAACCATCAGATCGGTTGCATACACAGAATATTTCATTATATAATTTGTTGTCATTGAAATGTAGAAAATTGTCTAGTTTGTAAAAATGTTTTCGAATCGATGCTATTATTGCGTTATTCTGTTAAAAGCAGTAGAAATAATTGTAGTTGAACGAGTATACCTGCATACAATTTCCATTCAATTATACACGTAGCTATCAGCACAATCATTTCGACTTCGAGCACAGTAATTTATTATCCACTAAAATGGAACGGTCCCTCAATTCACACACGCACAATGAACACGGGGATTGGCAGAAACGGTTGAATTATCTAGAAATCGTAACCTCCTTTATACGTTGCTCGTTATACCCAATTTTATATCCGACGTTGGATTCTTATTCGGGCTCCTCTATCCGGATTTGATTGACGGTAAGCCGAAGAATAATGGGTGCTACCGCGTATGGATCGTTCGGGAGATACGAAGTTACAGAATGACGTGGCTGAGTGTGGATTATGAAACTTGATATAAACGAAACTGTTTGCTTGATAGCGAGTAGTTAATCAACATTGTAAAGACTTTCCACGTCATGATAGCGTGAAAACTTTATTCCTACTTTCAGGAGCCTTAAGGTTATCTTCACGGTTTATATATAAATATTAGCTGACCCAGCCACGCGTTGTGGTGGCTCAGGTATTACATATTGAATTAAAATTGCGATTAAGTTATTGGTATTACGGGATAATGAGTCTGCCTAAAAACTTAATACAGAACAAACGAGGTTACGTAGTAAATAGATTAACAGAACACGTGTATTATAAAATAAACTGGAGATGAAAAGAAATTCAAAATTAAAACGTGGCGCCATCTATGAGATATCTATAATAGTCGGTCATATAGTTGTCTATCAACAAACTAATTGAAAGCACCATCTGTTCGAAACTGATGAAACTTACAATTAATAACAATAATCAACATTCATAATAATTTAATTTGTAATTAAAATATATTGAGGTCATTAATCGAAATATAAATTATCCTATCTCTCAAGTTGGACCAAATTATACATAAATGCCAACGTTAGATAAAGATCGGTTGAGTAGTTTCAGAGTTCATTGTGGACAAACATCAAGACACTGGATTTCAAAAATGAAAGCAATATTTTGTGAAATGGGTAAACTTCTAGTATAGAGGAGGAAAAGCAATTCCGCTGGAGAAATACCGGGAATACCGACAAATAGAGAAAATTTATCCATGTCTGACGGGAAAATAATGCTATATTGACGTACAAATAATATTTTGATACATAGAATAACCTATTTTATGCTAAGTAAATAATACATTAATTCATTGAATTGCTAAATTATCACAGCACAAAAGGCATCGAAAAACATCGAAACTTTTCAAAAATTTTCATGACGACATATAATTTTTTTCATGTCAAGTGCAGAAATTAAATGACTGGATTTTATTAATTATATGCCAACATTGCAACACAATTGCCCATTATTTTACGTGATAATGCTGGTGAAAATAGTAAGTTATCCACCCTAAAAGAGTATTAGCTCTAAGAGCGTTTATCGGCATTGTAGTCTCTAATATAAAATAAAAAACAAGTCTTATATTTCTTGCAAAATAAACATGAACTTTATTAAACATATAGTCTAAATTTTTAATATCATGTGTTTTAGTTAATATAGCCTTAGACATATATCAATACATGATACTTTTACATATGTTTCTAATAATGTGATAAGTTTATGATGTGGTCCAGTTATATTATTACGAGTATAATAATATAATTTCTTATAACTTATAAGGTCAAATATCTTCGACGTAGCTTCGGTCGTTCCCATAGTTTGTTACTTTAATATAAATTCCAAAGGAAATATCTAAAGAGCCTCGAGTTATAAGAAACTATAAAGCTTTTCGTTTATGTATTTATTCACCCGGTTAAGGCTAATACTTTGAAAATATATTTGAATTATGCCTAAGCTTAGTTGAAAAAAAAACTTTAATAAACTTTTAAAAGAGCCTTCAATACCTTAGGTAAATTTTTGATAATAGTCTATCTTTTCGTATACTGTAATAAAATTGTAGAATCGTTATTTTTGTATATTGAAAATATTTGGCAAACACTTATTGCGGTTGATATAAGGAGTATTATCTAATACAATAAGTTTATTTTAAAAGCTTTGTTTGTATATTCGAACACGCAAAAAATCACAATAAGTAGAATAATTATCGCGTGTTGGTCACAGGTATTTTGTATATGTACCAGGTGGCATGGAATGGATATAAGATTTTTTTCACCAAAGCTAATAAAAATGCTTGTTCTCTATTTTAATCGAAACTTTAGTTCATTTTAATTACACATGAACATGTTTTTTTTATAATATCAATAAACAATTGTAATCAGACATATATTATATTACAACAATTTAAAAAAAAACTTTTCTTAGAGAACAATCCACTCCAACGCCCCTGTAGTATCAGTAATCATATCATAATCATTTTAGGGCAATAATTAAAATAAAATAGACGAATTATAGTTAAATAGTATGGTTAACTTAAAAATATAGTAATACTACTATATTAAAAAGAAAATAATATTCTGGACATACTATACTTGAACACCCAATAACAAAATCAGATATCAATTTGTTTCAAGATAAAATACTCTGTTTTATAACTTTCTTAAACAAAGTCGGCGATGTTGCAAAAACTCCATTTTATAGAAATTGTAAATAAAACTAAGAAAAATTAAAAATCTCGCGGGCACAGTCATTACAGTCCGGCAAGCGCTGGGTAAAAACTATTCGGAAACACGAGTACTACAGGAATGGACGGTGTGTACATATTTTATTCAGTTTCGAGCGTGTAAAAGCGCTCGCAGAACTAAATCCTGTCGTGAAATATTTCTGTTTCGTTTTTAGGGTACCACGTGCAAAAATCTGCTTTAGCTTGGACCTACTTTTGCACGACGCCCTCATTGGAATAGACTGTAGGTTTACGTTGTTAAATAGACTCTATAGCTCATGACACTTCATAAAGTTCCTATCTATTATGGTTGGTAACAGATAGACTGCACAGGAATAGGTTTCCTTTACGACTAACCGGAGTTGTAGCCAAGTCACTAGTGCACGGGGACGCGCTGTAACGGTAGCGATCACCGC
The DNA here is from genome assembly GCA_015888305.1 of Antheraea pernyi. NCBI lineage: Eukaryota > Metazoa > Arthropoda > Insecta > Lepidoptera > Saturniidae > Antheraea > Antheraea pernyi. The sequence continues at coordinate 123,781 of MU159888.1, read as the reverse complement.
TCGGTATTTATAAAAATGTTGTTGAAACTATTAGGTAACAGTGAATTTTACTTTCAAAATAATAAACTTACAAGTTTCATGCATGTGAATAAAGAAAAATAATTTGTATTTGACCGAGAAGTCATTTAAATTCCTATTTGTAAACTTAAAAGTTACTTAGTTCATAAAATAATCAATATTTAGTTTTGAATATTTTATAAAAGTATGAATATTAAACAATATATCCTAATATTTTCATTAAGATATCTCTAATATTTTGGTTGAAAATTTTTTTTTCTTTAAACTTCCTTAATATTTTTTGTTATAATGATAATTAAAAAAAAAATGAGTGTTTAATTCTTAGTAATGACTACTTCATAATAAAATAATTATATTTAAATTTCATGAGCAAGTGGGAAATGAGGGGTCACTCGATGTTATCTTACCCTTATTTCTTATCCCATGTTCTTTATTATTTTCTCATAAGATTCAGTATTATTATTAATGTTACTCAATGCGATCTATAGAATGATCGCTCTCTAAAAATAAGCTTTCCTATATTTTTTGTACAGCGATGAAATATTATTGTTATAAAATTACGTATTAAAATAATAAAGAGAAATCAAATCTCATATAATGCATATCAGGCGTGTACGGAACCCAGTTTATAAATGAATACTCCCTTTGACATTTTTATGGAAGCGCCGGTCGCATCAGTCCGTATATGCCGTGTTGCCAGTTGTTCACTATATGATTTCATTTTTACTTCTTTTGGCTAAAGCCTATCGTGTTTTTTCTCGTGTGAGAGATTTTTCATAAATAGCGCAGCGTTACAAAGGTATTTTTCAGACACTGAATTCTATAGATATAATAAAAGGGTAAAGAAACAAAATCTATGCTTTAAATATATATATGAAAAAATACTCTGGGAGGGCTCAAAATCAATGACAGGACACATACCCGTTGTTTTTTAAATTTTTTCTGCCTGTCGTTTGTACGAGATTCACACAAAAACTACCTTACAGATTTTGACGAAATTTGGCATGGGAATAATTTATACACCGGTATAAGATATAGAACATTATATGACATGTATATGACTTTCGTATATCTTGTAACTTTATATTTATTATCTAAAATTGATTTTGATATATTCATATAGTCGTATATTTCCAGATAATTTAGTGTACTGTGTAACCGGAGCTTTCAATGTCTCACCTGTTCATTTACCCAAGTGGGACCTGCCTCCCAAATGTAGTTGCCGGAACAATTTGGCGATAGATTTTTACTTAAGGGTGGTAGCTAGCAATGCGGTCATAGAAAAAACCGAGTCAAACCTTTTATTTATAAGTCTTACAGTATACACATTTCAGCAAAAAAACTTAACAATATTGAAATAAAAAAAATATGGTCGAGTTCTGGACGATAATGAGTGTCTTTTAAACAGCCAAACAATAATTTTAGTGTTTCCGCGGACGGAGCCGCTGTCACAACTAGTTTATTATAAGACTTGAGTCCACCTTATAAACGCTACCTGACTGAACTCTTGCCTTTAAAATTATATTAGGCAGACTGTCCTTTAAGCCTGTTACCCGGGAAAGCCCTTTCTAGTACCATAAGCCCTCGCTGGATTTACGTCCGACAGATTTACCTGTCTGGCGCCGACACTGACTGATTCAGGTGGACGTGCGCCAGGAATCTAACACTGAAAGCCTGAACTAAATTGTATAGCCTTAAATCCTTAACATATTTACAGTAGTAACGTATCTTACAAGACGGTTAACGAGACATCTCAAAAATGTTGTGTTAATTGACAATATATTTATTTACTTTTATATATACAAGTATTTCGGTTATATCTTTGAAATCCTATTTTTCACTATTGTGTTGTCCGTATATTTGCTATAATAAATATATTGTTTTTCTTACTATGTTTCTATATATCAAATATTCAAAGAAAAACTATAATACCTGTGTTGTAGTAACTATATTTCATACATTATATAGTTTATTTCAGTACATCAGAATTACAACTAAACAATATAATAAATACATAAAATCCAGGCCTATAAATTATTGCTATCTATATCATAGGAGGCAAAAGAACAGATGGGTCACCTGATGTTAAGTGATCACCACCGTCCATAGACACTTGCAACATGAGGAGAGTCAAAAGTGCGTTGCCAACCTGTGTTGGGGTGGGCGAGAGGAAGGGAAGAAGGAAGGGGAAGGGTATCCAGCGCTCTCACTGACCGAACGAAACGCAACAATGCAAGCACTGTTACTTCACGTTGGTTTTCTGTGAGAGGGTGGTACTACCCCGGTCGAGCCGACCCATTCATGCTGAAACCAGTATTAGCTTCAGCGTGGCTCTACCACCTACTGAAACTTGTATAGCAGTTGCGGTAATCGAGTACTTTGGCCTGTGGAACATCAACTCGATGTCCGCAGGTTCGAACCCCGGCATGTGCTAACTAATTTTTCGGAATTCGCGTACATTTACTTATTTCAATTGGCAACACTATCGGTTGGTGGTGAAGGAAAACATAGTAAGGAAACTTGAAATTGAGACGTTCTTGTAGTACCACCATATGTGGGAAAACGTAGTACTGTAGATGTCCTAGTAGCGTTGCGCAAAATCGGTGTTGGTCTTGTTAGGTACGAGAAAAGAGTAGGTAAGTAAATGCAAATCAAACCACTTACAGAAACAGGATATTATATAATGTATAAACAATATCAAAGACATAGTAAACGAAACACTGTTTTTCGTATTCATTTCCACGTGACCGAAGTCACGGATATATCTTGTTCATAATATTAGTAAGTATATGTTTCATTGCGGCAACGGCAATTTTAGATCTTATTGATTTTTAGATTTTATATCTAAATGCATTAAGCGCTGTACTTAATACATATGCTTAATAAAGAACTTAAATTTCATGAAATATGCGATTTTTAAGTAACACACCACATGTTCATAATGTCCTGGTATCAAAGACACGGAATTGCAAGAATAAAATTCCTGATTTTTTTCTCCGCTCAATATTTTTCTTATTGCCTTACTCTAGCAGACAAATAGCATACATCACGCTATCTGCGAACCCCTAAATGCGTTCTTACAAAGGGTTCCGTAACAATGAACTAAGATGGCACGATACAATTAGGTTCAGTAGGGGTGTTTACAAAAAAAAAAAGTGAACAAGGAACTTTTTTTCAATACGGTAAGATTTTGTATTTACTTTCTGCATAAAAATTAAAACATATTGAATCATACCTTTTTTATAATTATCTATTTTTCAAGGCCTGATTAACTGACCATTTAGGTCAGAGCCCAGGCCAGACCAATTACGTTTTTTGAAGTGCAATTTTTTAGGCACGTTAAGGACTATTTTTTGGCCGGTGGTTAACTTATGATTTTGCGTCATCAACATGCTAGTACATGTGACCGACCTTATTGAGCTTGCGCGGTTTGCGTCAGATTAACGACGCGTAGTATAGCAGCCTGCGTACATCTAATATTGATATATATATTTTTATTTATCTAATATCGTATTAAGATTGTGCAGCCCCTTATATGTTTGATGAATTAATAAACTGTATAAAAATGTTTATAATTATTATTGGCAAGGTCAGTAGACGTGAAAGAGAGACTAATGATAAAAAATACAAATTTAAAAATTATGAAAATTAAATAATTCAGACTATAATTAATCTAAAAATTGAAAAGAGAACAAAGTTTAAATTCCATTATTTTGAGTTTTCACCTCTGTCGGCTTATCCTCAGCTAGATTTTTTTAGTTTATTGCTATTGCCGAACTTTAGTGTTACCAAAAAAATGGTAAAAATATTTTATGGTCGAAGTTAGAGCAATGGATGAGTACTCATATCATTTTTTTTAACTATTATAGAACTGTATTGATATAAACTATTCGATACAACTGCAACAATTATAGCAGTAACTTAGCATACTGGACTGAAGTATACTGCGGTAAAGTTTCACGAGCAAATTGTTAATAGACGCGACAAATGGCGCGTGAAGATAATTACAGTGGTTGCGGGGACGTCGGGCGGCGCCGGGCGTAATGACTAGTCGAAGCTCTCGCTTGATTTATTCTGCTTTTAGCTAATTTATTGCGCGGCCATTGATTGATCTACAATTTCGTCCCTATCCAGTTGCCTTATTTCGTTCTGTTAGTGAATGAGAGACATTTTGTTCAGTTGATTAAGATATATAAAGGTTCCTTTAAAAATGATTACACTCCAAATTTGATGGTTTTACTTCACTTTAGGTAAATGCGTTCTACACATTAGATAAAATGGATTATGTCATTAAAACTCGCATTAGTTTAAGTTCAAAAATAAAGGCTCAGCACTAAACAGTTACGTAAAAAAATCAAATCCCAAATCGAGTTTTTCACGGGTTCTCGGAATATCATGTATTAGATTTTATATTTTATTCATAACCTTGTGCTTTATATTTTGTAATATTGATGATATTTTACGTAATATACTTTGGTTTTTGTGCGCAAGTGAAGTGGATGGTACGGAGCATGGTTTCTGTCTTGCCACATAAACTCTCTGGAAAGTTCTAACAAGATGGTCACCATCTTGCTAGAATATTAAAATGATCGCAAGAAACTAGTAATATTACCTACTCGTTACCTACTCGACAATGATAGTAATAATCTACTAGAAGATTGATTGCCGAAAATAGAATTTTTTGGGGTATAACGGGTGTCGAATAACATCATAAGACTTGAGACATCCAAACCAACCTCACCTGCGCGTGGTGTACCCTGTTGAATAACGAACGAGGCAATGGCGAAAGCGGGGTGGTAGGGTTTTACATGCTGAACAACGAACGAGACAATGGCAAAAGTACGGTAGTACGGTTTTACAGCTTGACTGGGTCGCAACTACCACGTATATGGCGAAAAAGTCCGTCATAGTGATTCGCTTCTGCGGGTCGCGTTTCGGGATCAACCTGTGCATATCCAGGTTTTCGTAGGCCGGCATGACAGCGGTGACAGGCGATACACAGTGTGTCACTCGGTGGTAGTCGTTGTTTTTGTATTGTATTGTGCTTACCATCAGGCATAGTGCAGTCACTGTGCCGTGCTACAATAAAAAATAAAAATCCTATGTCGCTAGTTTTTTTTTTTAATACTCTATAGTTTTTACCATAATCGCACCTGATTTTAAATGAGGATGTGGTTTAAAATAGCAAACACGTCTATAGGTGTCTGATGACAGATTTTCAACATACAGTTGATACCGGCTAGGCTAGGCTAACCCGGGTTAGTAAAACACTTGCCAATATACCGTTCGTTCAAGCGTTAACATTCACATATAATCAAATCTATCAATAATTACCTAATGCTTGGTTTTGGGTTAATTTTCTAGTTTTCCCTTCAATACAATCATCACCATCAATCTTCAAAACAGTAACAGTTGTTATGTTTTTACAAGAAAGACTCAAAGCATATTATCGATTTGCGGGATTGTAAGTTTAAGCGCCATGTCAAGCGGGTTTTGATGTCAAAAGGCTATTATAGAGTGAATCAATATGCGAACAATGGTGATGTCTGGAATTGATACCTCTCTCTGTGCATCCATTAAATATATATATATATATATATATTATATACGTTCAATAGATAAACCAGTTCGAATTTCTTGCTGGTTTTTCTCGATGACTGAGTTGTTTTTCCAACCGGTGGTAGTTTTGTCGTTCATAAACGCCTTCATAGGGCCTGAAATTGAATAAAGTGATTTTGTTTTGATTTTAATAAAATTTGGTGTCTGGAATCCAAATTCAATGAAATTAAATTATTACTCAGATCAGTAACTTTGTATGGTTTAAATCTGACATAATAACACAACATTGAGCTAACAGAATTAAATATCTAAAAATTTTGAAACGTGAAAATACACGTGAGTTTTCATTATCAAAGTTAATTCAAAAGATTTGCCTAGCCACTGGGTTTAAATCAAATTTCCCACTCATCCTGGCGACGCGACTCGGCTCGCACTGTCGCAAAACCTAACCCGAAACGTAACTGAAATATGACAGTTACTTTAAGAACTTACACTTGAAAGACGTCTTCAAGGATTTAGGTGTGGATTTGCTGAGTTCTCGCAGAGTCTCTTTTATTGTTTCCTTTTGTATATTCTGTCTATTTTATATAAATCATAAGTGTGTTCTTGATGATATATATGCGGGAGGAGTTTTGGGCAGGATCTTGGAATGTCATACAGTTGTTTTTATTCATAATCTTGTTTTATTTTACTCTATATTTTGTAATATTTATAGCACTTTACGTAATGTAGTTCAGTTATAGTGCACAAGTGGATGAAAAATAATAACACGGATCATGAATTCTGAGATGCCACAAAAGCACCCTAGAAAGTTCCAACAAGGGCACCGCCATCTTGTTAGAACATTGTAATGATCACAAGACATATGTTATTACTCGACAATGGCGGTCTCGACGATTGGCTTGCCAAAAGTTAATTTAAATAAAAGTAAAATATGCGGTATTTAATGAGATTTTAAATTTGTTTGTATGTACAAATATATTAAACTACAAGCTGTGCCCGCAGCTCTGTATGTATCTATGACGCAGAAATTATTTTCCTCTTGTAATTTAGTTTTCACTCATATTTTATCATTTTTTTGTATAATGATATTCTATGTCGTTTACTCACTACATAGAAAATTGTTTTAAAACCGTATGAGAAATCTGAATATCTTGAAATTACACTTATTAAAGTTTTTTTAAAAACATTATTGATAATTGTTATATCCTACTTATTGAGAAATTATATAAACTCTGCAGCAAGCGTGTTATTTTTGAGTTAAATTCGGACGTACAGGCATAAAAGGAAAAACAGATTTTAACTGCTAATTTTTATCGCATAAGTATACCTTCATTAATACTATATTTGAACAACTCGGGAAGTACAAATAAAAGCCTAGAATTAACTTTTAATCAGAATTCCAATGTAGTAAAATTAAAATACACGTAATTTTATTTTATCCTAAAAATCTCAATTCGTGACTACGCATCATCGAGATGCGACAGCGGACATGTTTCCATGATATTCAAAGAATAGTAACATTTCTTTATACCAACGTCACACTATAAATATCTGAATCATACGAATGTACATTTCTATATCAGTAGTTCTCGTTAGCGGTGTTATAATATACAATCAATTTTACACGACCTCAGATAAATTCCACGTCCAATTTCCAAAGCAAATATTCACAGTGTACACTTAGCCCCCCCCCCCCTCACCCTAGCTTTGTTAAGTTAATTTCAATCACAGCTAACCCGCCTAAGGTATACTTGTGAGGGGCAGGCTAGAGAGGAGGGTAATCCGAGGTGACAATTGCACGGATGCACCGGGCCGACGCTATCCCCGGTCCAATTGAATCACCCACGGAAACGACATTGTCTTCCTTTGATACAGAACGGGCAAGGAACACTGGGATACTATTGTATTCTTACGAAACTAGAAAACTTGTGTTCCGTATATTCTTATACATTTTTGTTCATGTTGAAAACTAATGTATCAAGACCTCTTTGGAAAATTGGAGTTAGTTCTCAATCCCACCGTGATTTACCATCAGGTGGAGTTTGCAAGATACAATAAAAAATACGCTTAATATTATTTTTAGTATACATATCCTATAAGAGCTTTATAATGCAGATTATTCGCGGGCACTATTAATCATTTTAATATTGATATTTTACACAGGGGTGCCGTAAACGTTCTCTACAATGGGGTCCATAAAAATCGCTTTGTGCCACCCCTTTTAAGTCTTATACCATTCCCTTTTTAAGTTAATATATGGACGTATATTAGTTTGTTTGTTTAACTATTTATTTTTTACATTTTATAATATAATATTTAATTAGTTCTATTTCGTGAATATGTCCTACTTTATTACCTATATGGGTCAAGATACACCTGATCTATCGAGACATTCCATATTATAGCCGCAAAGAAATATATAGTTATATCAATTATGTATAAACATAAACCTCAGACCAAAGTACGATATATCCTTTCTATTGTTATTTTAAACGAAAAATGATGAATATATGTTACTCTTGCACGCAAGGGATTTCGATAAACCTTTGCAATAATATACTCGTATCTTATACATCGCTATAATTTCCAGAGGTATTGTTTAAATTTACCAAAATATAGTCTCAATTATATATTTTTTGTCAACTATGAGTTATTTTAGCGTGTACTACATAAGCTATTAGAGTTACATAGATAATGTGCTTATGCTGTCATCGTTTATAATTGGCATTGGAATACACTGGGAATGTTAGTATAATAAAAAAAACTTGACAAACTACATATTTTTAGTACTACATTAGTCTGAGACTTAGTGAAGCCGTGTGGTATAAAACAGTAACACAAACTAGAAGAACACTGACTCGCTAGTGCAACTGCTGGCAAACTGCATCTAGCATTCAACTCGAGAGTGGTAGGTAATAAACCAGGTAAATGAATTTAGAGAATTCACTAACATGAAGTTTGAGCGTGATATTACACCGGTCAACACGATTTTTGGGTCTAACTTACTACTTGGGTTTATCCTACGACAAAAAATTTTTTCCGATTAAAGTTTGCTTTTGTAGAAACTAGAACAATTTTTCAATTTTTCGGCAAAAATTATTGATTTTTATATTTTTTCTACACTTCCACAGTCCACTGTAAATTATAATTAGAAAACATTTTTTTTAGATACAAGAGTCTTTTTTATTTAAGGTTTGTGATAAACAATAACATATAGATATAAAATAACAAGAAACTAATGTGTAAATGTGAATATTATTCGTATTTCTTTTATGCTCGTATGAGCTCTCTCGTATTATACCCCAAATGTAATCTCCCATCATATTTTCGTTGTACTGCCCTTGGTATCGCCGTTCAAAGTCCATCACATCTTAGTGAAAACGTTCTCCTTGTTCCTCGGAGTAGGCCCCCATGTTGTCTTTAAGTTCGTTCAGATGTAGTAGTAATCTTTTGTTTATGAAATAAATTAAATCATACTTATCGTCGTAAATCAGACCAAAGCAAACTTTATATACTAAATATGAATATTTAAGTGTGTTTCAATGTCTAAAATCAGAATATAAGCGAGAGAACAGAAACCCAAACAAAAATATTTTTTTTGTTGACCTGTGTTATCTTTCACCGAAAACTCATGCTATAGGTTAGCATGAATCATAGTCTGAATTATTTAGATTTCATAATTTGTGAATTGAAATTATTATCATTAATCTAGTTTTCACATATATTCACATTCCCAACAATAAATATATATAGTTCATTAATTAATCGATCGTATGACGTGCTGCACAATCTCAATATTAGATGTACCTAAGTGACCCTTTACTACGCGTCGCTAGTTTGACGCAAGCCGCGCAATCGCAATACGATCAGTCATGCTTACTAGCATGTCATGACGCGAAATTATAAATTTATCTCCTGCCAAAAATACCGCTCAACGCGCCTAAACTAGTTCTCACTTCAAAAACTTTAAGATGAATTGTGTTTGCGATGAATGAATTATGTTATCACGGTACCCTAAATAACGTTTGAATAATTTTCTTGGAACGAATCCAAGGACGGAATATAGACGATGCGAGAATATGAATTCATAAATTAATTGCAGAGAATCTGTATTGGTGATGACATTTTTTTAGCTGATTAAACTGCAATAAAATGATTTTTTTATGAAGGCAAACATCGGGATGATACCATAGTATGATGACGGGGCTTTTTAATGGCCACGTAGCTCTAACTAACACCTTTATGTTGAAAGCTTGTGGCCAAACACCTATAGCTGTGCTCCGTCATCTTACATGTGAGAGCCAGTCCAGGTTTCGAGTACTATCCTGTTAAACCACGAAGTTATTTAATATCCGGTGAGTTCATCGCCAATTACTCCTATAAGTGAAAATAAATCTTACTGTTAATTCCAATATTTTCATAATGCCAGTATTGGTATTTATAACTACCAATACTTTGTGAGGTTGCAGGTTAGACTTACGCCTGCACACAGAAGTAGATTTTTTTACGGGGAAAATTTATGTCAGTGTCTGGAAACAAATTAAAGGCTATGTTATTGATTACCAAACTTATACCTTCTTCTTTTTAATAAAGAAGCAGACCAATTAGTGATTATTTTCTCAAAATTCCAAGTAAAAAATACAAACGTTCTGACGATACACTGGACAGCGCATATAGACTAACGATCGTCGTGCTACATGCACACCATATACACTCGTTGGCAATTCCTAAAACAGTGACTATGAACGAATCCACGTCGTAAGATTATCACCGTAGTCTGGCTCTTAGAGTATTTACTATAAAATCACACGGCACTAATCATTATTCCTAAATAAAAGAAAAAGATAAAAAAGCCTACAAAATATGTAACAAGAATAATTATTAACAAACGAAATATTAAAAGAAAGTGTGATATTTTGTTTACAAAAAGCAAACAACAACACTTGTAAAAACAAACAAGGTAAATCACAAACAAACAAAGGAAGTAGAACGAACTTGGCAATATTCCGAAGCGATTCTGAAAGTGTTTACAAATTCCCTTCGAATCATAATTAATTTTCGGTCTAATAATAAAGTTTTGAATTTTCCTGCTTTGTAACTAACCGACGGGAAGTCGGGGGATTTCAACGTATTTCGTCTTCAAATTGGATCTAAGCTGGTTTATTTAATTTTTAAACATCTAACTTATATCTAATACTAAAATAAATATTTCTTTCCACCGACTAAATATAAGAGGAAATTATATTTTGTTAACTTTTTGTTGCCCCTTTGGATGCTAAACTATATATTAACTCTTAAAATATATATTAAAAGAAAATAAATAAAATATATCTTATCATCTAAGTAAAGTCCTAATTGTTCTGGATTTCGCAATATTCAAGAACTTCATGTAGCTAGGAAATAATTTAGAGGAACAATAGAAATCAATATGAAATTCTGTGAAGAGGTAATAGTAAAACCATATTTCAAAGAATGGATATTTTATTCAATAGCCAGGAACTCACTGACAATCCCAGTACGCTCTAATTCAAGTCAACAATCGGTTGAAACCACAATAGGAACACAACAATCGACCTAGAACCAGAGACACAATACCACCTATAATAGTTCCGTCCATCGCTTCCTATTCAATACCCTTCAAGCTGAACATGGCAATGGTCATGACACTATAATACTGAATACGTAAAGATTTAAAAGTCAGACTCCTTACGAATCGAATTGGAAAAAAACTTTCGCTCCAATAAATGTATGTAGTTATAAGTTTAGAGCTTTCGACGTTAGCGTCAAAACAATATAGGTCCATTTGCGTCAAATTGGCAAGGTAAAAAAGCTTGACAAATGGGTGCCCTACGAAGTATGTGTCGAGACGTGCCTTGCACTGCTCAACAGACACACAAATGAAGGAATTTTGAACCGAATTGATACCTGCGATGGAAAATGGTGGAACGAAGGTTCTTTCCCTTTTTTGTAGACGTTTACTACAGTTTTATACAGGCAGTATAGTTTACATTATTTACCTCTTTGCGTTTATTTATTTTAAGACAAATGCCGGTGAGCGAGCTCCATTATATAGAATAACTAAATTAATAATATTAAATAATAATCATTTTATAGTATTTGAAATGTTTGCCAGCTCGCCGGCTTTGTTTAAAAAGGCTATAAAACAGAGTATTGTGTCTTGAACTGATATATATCTTCTTTTGTTACTGAATTTTCAACTATGATATGTTTTAGAATGCTTCGATTGTCAGTTCGTCTTTATGTTATGTATATTTTATTTCATTGTACCCTCATACTGTATTTCATGTTTAATCTTTAACTACCAATTGTTTATATTTTATTTACTGCCCTAAAGTTATCTGTATACTTAATTCGTGGGCGGCGGAGCGGATTGTTCTCTAAGAACTATGTTGTTTTTTTTTATGGAATATTGTTTACATTTATTTTTTAGTACAATTGTTTGTTGCCCTTTATAAATTAAAAAAAAAAAAAAAAAATCATCTGAATGTATTAAGTCCATTTACTTATCTACTTTTCTCTCGTACTTACGCCGCTTCGTCATTAAAATTACAATAACTTTTGATAGAGTGAACCGGTTTTAATTAAACCAAGACCAAATGATACTCGAGGATATGCTCTATGGTTTTGAATGCAGTATTTTAGTAGTGATGCCCGTTCAAACAAATAGACAGATAGACATTTGTAAAAATGATTGAAATATGTTGTATTACTTATTCCAATGCACCTGTAACCATTTTTTCCATAAAAATCGAAAAAGTACTGACGTCAGATTTACATTCTTATTATATGTATAATAAATAAATAATAAAATATTTTATTGCC
>MU159888.1:83418-94388 GCA_015888305.1 Antheraea pernyi | reverse complement strand
TAGATTATAAACGTATTACGTAAAGTGTTCCATAATACAATTTCTTGCGGAACAGACAAGCGTTTATTTTTTGTATAGTCACAAAATCTTAATTATAATAATGGCAATGTATATTAAATATAATGTAAATGTAAATCTTAATAATAATATTTTAAGTTTTTGTTTCGTTAGTTCCTTATACAGTGTAAGTGAGCACTGAGGTAGTTATATGGTGGGTTAAGGTTCCAAATGTGTTGTTGATGACAAACCTTATTTGGTACGCTTTTTGTATTTATATATCTAATGTACACATTACATGTTACTTTTAGTGGCGTGCGCGTCGTACTTACAATTGTCTTTAAAGAGCGTTTCTGTAATTGTACATAGTCTCACAATTCTATAATTCATTAATACGATTAAAAAAAACGCGTGCGGAGCTGCGGGTACAGCTAGTAGTTGATAAATTTCAACGTATATCACATCATGTTGACCTTAACATATGAAAAAAAAACCTAGATTATTTGCATTTTAATCTTTTGAATAACTATTTCAAAACTTTTGAGTATCATACAACAACAAAATATATTGACAAATATTGTTTTACTGGATACAAAAAAAGAAAAAAAAAACCAATTGCCGACAACAAGTGAGCGAGCTTCGAGTGTGCACCGAACCAATTTGCCATTCCGAGTACTCTCGACGTTGTAACTGTGTTCGACCGATTAACTCGGCTCAATTAGCTCGATCGACGACTGGAAAAGCCATAGTTTTCATCCTGATATTTAATTTAAAATAAACAAAAAATCGCGGCGGTCATGAGGACTGCTGACAGAAGTGACTCAATACAGTAGAATAACGTATTCTGCTTTAAATTTTTAAATTAATTAGAATGTGAATTATTTAAATTTCATAATTTGTAAATTTAAATTATTATCGTTCGTCTGGTTTTCACATCTATTCACACTCCGAACAGTAACTACATACAATTTTATACAGTTTATAATTCATATATGATAAGCTACACAATGTCAATACAAAATATCAATTTTTTTTTTCACGAACTGACTACGCTATTGACCTGGCAGGGTCTTCACAGCTTCACCGGACTACTAAGGTTGTCGCTTAAGGCACTCAACCGATTTGGGTTTTAGGTAACATACACAAGGGTGCACGCACACCTCGGCTTGGGCTGTTACCTGGAAAAAGTCGCGTCTGACCTAGCTAACTATTCTAAGCTATTCATACATATATAGATTTGTGAACCATACAATCGAAATTGCATGAGTCACAAATGAATACGTGTATATCGGAATGTAACGAACTAAACTATTCGATTCAGTTCGATGAGGGAAAAAAAAACCCTCCCACCATGTGCATGTATGTGCACGTGTGTGAGAGAGATGATCTCATATGTGTGTTCAAGTGATGTAGGTGAGTCACTGTATCGCGATAATAATATCTCGAGGGCTCCGCGCGGGGGCGACCTAGGCTCGAGATATTACTGAGAACCGCGATGTGTGCGGGAGCTAAAGAGGATCCCTTCCCTCGCGGCGGCGTGAGGGTCGGTTACAAAAAGCGTGGGCGCAACACGCATTTAATAAGATCGAATTTAAATTTATTTAGCGGCGACGGCGCCGAAATCTAAAAATAGATATAACAAAATTATAATTATTGAACGGTCGTTATTAGGGGAAGACAGAGGAAAATTGTTGCTTGCCTCGATTTTGGCATATATCGAGGGAGCGGGCTTGGAAGAGTGAGGGAACTCGATGCGACGCTTCGCAGCGTACGCATCGTAATCGTCTACGAGACGAGGACAGGCAGCGGCCGTCTTAGACGGCGACGCCTGCCTGGGGTATCGAGGGCGCTTTGTGCGCGGGGCGCGGGGACATCCGCGATAATTCGCGGTATGGCCCACGCCGCGGCACAGAACACAACTCGGAGGGTCGGAGGCGTCTTTCGTGCGAGGACACTCCCTAGTGGAGTGGTCGCCGAGGCACTTAACGCACCTGGGTTTCAGGCGACAGTTTCGTGCGGAGTGTCCGTACACCTGGCAGTTGTGACACTGCGAGGGCACAGACGTTTTGCGCGGCGGCTCGACTATGACGCCGGAGAGGCCGCAAAGGGATGTAAGATTAAAAATCGCTTTCCCCTGAGGGGTGCGATCGAGGACAACGAGAACCATATCATATGGAGCCCTGGTGCGCGGAGAGCGCATACGATGAACCTCGCGAACAGGAATCTTCTGTTCCTTGAGGTCGTCTGAGATGTCGTCAGTCGGGAGTTCTGAGGGGACTCTACGGATCACAACCCGTAGTTTACGCTCCTCTTCGAGAGAGTGCGTGAAATAGCCCCACTGGTTGTCCCGAAGGAAACGAGTGAGGTTGCGATGGGCGGTGGACGTGGCTACCTTCACCTGAATACCTACAGCGGTATTCACGGCGGAGGTGTAAGGGATACCTGCCGTTTCCAGCAGGCTAGAAATCTCAACCCAAGACGCTTTGTCTTGGATCGTAACGGGGGGCGGTGGGCGTTGCTTCTTGCCCGAAACTGCGGAACCCGCAGCCGCGGGCGAGTTGGGTCTAGAGGGCGCTGGTGTCGCCTTTGGCACTTTCGCGCCATTTGACGTTTGCGATCTTTTTAGAGGGCGATTTGTCCTCCGGATCGGAAGGTGATTTCGGGCGCTTCTTGTTCTTGCGCGGTTTGCGGTGCGTGACGGTGGTGAAGCCATCGTCCGCAGCAGGGGCTTGCTCAGCCTGAGGGGCTTGCTCGGCAGGGGGGTCCTGCTGAGCAGGAGGGTCTTGCTCCATGTCGGAGCCGGAGTCGGAGTCGGAGTCATCGCTATCGCGATCGGCTGGGATTGGGAAGTTGTTGGAAGCCTCGATCTTGGCATAGATCGAGGGAGCGGGCTTCGAGGAATGAGGGAGCTCGGTGCGACGCTTTGCAGCGTACGCATCGTAGTCGTCTACGAGACGAGGACAGATAGCGGCTATGAAGCCGCGGATGCTAATGAGCTCAGTCTCTAAGAGACTGATCTCTTGTTCAGCGGCCATACCGGGGCCTGAGGAGGGGAGTGGGGCGGGGGAAGACATGTGAAACCTCCCTGCCATAGGGGCAGGGGGGCGCGCCTTAATGAATTTAACGGACTATCCCGAGTCCGGATCAAAGGGAGCTGTTTAAAACTAAACAAAATAGGAAAACAACGCAAATAAGTACCTGAGCGAGACAGGGGAAAAATAACATAAGACTACTTAAATAAACAAACAAGAAAAAGTAGATAAATTTATAAATAAATCACTGAAGAATTAAAGAAATACGTAAATAAATAGATGAATAAATTAGTAAATGAATAAATATACCAAGAAATAGATAAAGTAATAAATAAATACAAAGTAAAGGTCTCACTCAGTTCCAGGAAAAAGAACGCAGGTGTGGAACGCAGGTGTGCAGCGCAGGTGTTCTTATGTTGATGACCCATAAAAATCTATACTAATATTATAAGGGTATTGGACGGTCTGTTTGTTTGGTTGAATGCGCTAATCTCAGGCAGAACTGGTCCGATTTGAAATTCGAGTCGACGGTCCGATCGGAACTCCACACAAAATATCAAGATTAGATGTACACAGAGAGTAACAAACCTGCGAGTAATTAACGGGCCCCTATACTACGGCGTCGCTAGGCTGACGCAAGCCGCGCATCGCCATACGACCGGTCACGCTTACTAGCACGTCATAACGCGAAATTATAAATTTATATCTGCCCAAAATACCACTCAACGCACCTAAAGAAGTTTTTATCTCAAAAATCTACATTACACTAGAATCGATGTTCCGAATTTAAAAATAAAAAATACGTTTCGTTTAATCTGCGCTGGAATGTAAAGTAAGTAGCTTCTGTCCGCGGTTTCGCACCTCTTAATGTGTTGTCTTAGTTGTCCCATCCCTCTAATGCAATTTTTAAAACACTGCATGCCGTTTTTTGTACCCCTGATACGTATTTTAAATATTATGATAACCGGTTTAGTAGTTAGGATGAGAACGCGTAAAAATTGAACTTTTTTTCACATTGATAAGTTTAGTAAAGATATAAATTATCTATTATTTCTAAAATTATATAAAATTTCAGCAAATAATATACTTCATTAAATTATTTAAAACGTGTACTTAATGAACATAGGCATCACTTATATGTTTTGTTTTTTTTTTTATTGTAGCAGGGCAAAATGGCTGTACTATGCCTGGGGTAAGCACAATACAATCCAAAAACAATGGCGACCACCGAGTGACACACTATCCATCGCCGGTCGCCGCTGTCATGCCGGCCTGCGAAAAGCTAGATATGCATAGGCTGATCCCGAAACACGACCCACAGAAGCGAATCACTATGACGGGCTTTTTCACCATGTACATGGTGGTTGCGACCCAGTCAGGATGTGAAACCCTACCACCTCGCTTTCGCCATTGCCTCATTCGTTATTCAGCAGGGTGCACCACATGCAGTCGCGTTGGCTTGGGTGTCTTAAGTCTTATGATGTTATTCAACACCCCTTACACCCCCGAGTATCTCGTTTCTTCTTTTATAAGTATGTACAAGTAAGAATAGTACTGCAAGATGATGTTTGCTTCTCCCACAAGCAGCACTAGATCCTTGCTTTCTTATTGTTTTTAAAGGTTTTAGCGTTTGACCCCATCAAGTCATATTGGTCTGATGTCTACGTGAATGAAGATGATAATATGGTAAGCCTAGAGAGAGCTGTCAACAAGACAACATTGATTATTTGTTAAAAATTATAGTAAATACTAGCTGATACTCGTGATTTCGTCTGGTCTGTTTGTTGTTTTTAACAATATATTTGAAGAGCAGAGAAAAAATCAATGAAAAACTGAAAACAAACTAGCAAAAGTGTTGTGAGGCTCAAATGTCTTTGCTTACCTACTTTTCCCTTGTACTTGCGCCGTCATACAAATTACGATAACTTTTGATAAAGTGAACAGATTTTAATGAAACAAAGACTAAATATTACTCTAGGATATGTTTTATGATATTTTGTTATAAACCTAGTAATTTCGCAGTGACGCTTATACAAAGAATGCAGATAGACCTTTCTAAAACAAATGAATTTTGATTTATCACTTATTCCTAGACTCCTGCAGCAATTTTATTCACAAAAATCTAAAAAGTACAGACATGTAAGATTTCAATTCTTATTATATATATATATATATTTCTCCATTTAAGATTTATTTTTTTCAGAGTTCAGAAAAATATATAAAACGGAAAATTATTAACATTGAATTGGTAACACAATACACGTGTGCAGTACACAGCAATCACCATGTACACGGTGAAAAACTCATCCTCATAGCTCCCATTTAATTAAACGTATCGGTCGATATTCACAATGGATAGAACTTTACATAAATTTAGTTCATCGGGCTTTACGTACAGTCAGCAACATATCAAACCGCATCCCGCATTGGCGGGCTTATTGAAATTCACCAATCGAATTTATTTACACGACGCATATTGGAACGTTTTGCAGTTCCTGGCAAGCAGGTATGTATTCAGAATATCATTCGCGGGTTAAAAGTAAAAAAAAATGAAAACTACCATAGATAATGTACCAAGTATCTTTTGTAAGCAATTATTAGTCTTTAGTTTGTGTAATCTAATTTAATTGTATGGTTGTTCCAACAATAAAGTATTTCTTTCTTTCTTTCTCTTTCTTTATTAATTTTTTCTTTGCATTGTAATACTTGTAAGAATCTCTTAAAACAACATAAAACAAAAATGAGGTATCATAAAACACTTGTATGACACCGAAATTGATGTTTTAAATTAAAAATACCTAACAACACAATAACACTAATAACTAACTAACTAATGAAATTTAGATTATTTAAGTTATGTTATGTTGAGACGCAGAAGTCATAGAATCCAGTCCTCCACACAATTGACAATATTTATACATATAAATGTCATTAAAAACAAATTTGTTGGTAACGACATAAAGAATATTAAACATTTAAGTAGTCATACTAGTAAGAAGAATGAGCAGATAGATGGCGCTTAAAACTAATCTGTGTGTTATTCGCCATTACGTAACGATATGGAAAACCAGTTTTACCTAGCGCCATTAAATATTTCACGTAAATATTTCCTGATGAAATGGGAGTCAACCTTTAAAGAATAACTCATACGTAGATTGGACACCGAACACCGTATAAAAAAGTCTTGCAATAAGCTTTCACTTTTGTCGAAAGACGTTGTGATATAACAGGTAAGTTAAAAATCTGTCATTCACCAACTGTGCGTACTTTCTGGAAATCGGCTGAGTGCTTTAAGCGCTCGCCTTAGTAGTACCCGGTGAAGCTGTTAAGACCTTGCTAGGCCAATAGCATAGTCAGTTCGAAAAAAAAATTTAAAAATTTAACCACCTAATGTATCACTAACATGGGCTCGCAATTTCAGACGAGATTGTAATCTAAGTGCTTATAATCTAAAAATATATGTATCCCATTTGCTACAAAATAAGATACAACAATATACATAACAATAGTTGGTACACACGCCATTTAATGTTGAAATCCATGACATTTAATTAATACATCTGCCGGAAGACTCATGAGTCAAATTTCCGTCTCTGCAAATATAGTATATTTGAAATATGGGGGTAGGGGGTGCTGAAGAGGGTTTGTGGGGGGCGGAGTACTCATTTCCTGCAGGGTACTATGTTTGGATGCGTCAATATGGTGGGAGTATCTGCCAGAATTAATGAAATTGAAAACTCCGAAAACTGTGGCTGCTACTTTAGTGAAGCAACGACAGTGCTGCCTCTATGTACATAATACCAAAACATTATTAGGATTAAATTTAGACAAAAAAGCGGATATATTAGCTTGCATATTAAATACTAGAAACTGTGACGAACTGGTCGTCTCATGTTTCAGACACATGGTAAAACTAGTATCAGTTTTTTAGGTAATAGTGTTAGGTTTTACAACAAAGTGCCAAAGCATATTGCCAATTTGCCAAACTGTATGTTTAAATGCATGTCAAGCGGGCTTCGGTGTGAAAAGGTTATTATAGAGTAGATCAATATGTGAACGATGATGAGGTCTGGAATTGACTCCACTCTCTGTGCATACACTAAAACAATTGTAACCTGTAATGTATTATAAATATATATACAAAGATAAATTTGATCAAGTTTCTTACCTTATTTCCTTTGCTTTTCATCTTAAGACACATCCTAAGCCTTTATTGTTAGATCTTTAAATAAATAGCTATCACTCAATAATCTGCTTGAATATAACACAATTGTTTAAACGTATTTTAATTGAAATTTAAATTCACATTTAACTTTTAAACAGCTCTTAAACGTTTGGCGATTTTTTTACAAAGGTCGTAAATAATTTGATGACCCGCGAGACTGAGACGACGTTATTTGCTTCGAAAATAACGTGTTATTTACTATGAAAACAGTTCAACTTGTTTTGCTGTTTGTACGCTTAATCGGTATGCAAGCTGTATGCGTTTAAACAAATTTTATTCACAAAAAAAATATTGTACAATTATTTTTGTACGATTTTGATATTGGCTCAAAAATATTTCGTTTATAAGTTAACACTGTATGGCGGTGTTGTATGCTTTATAATAGTATAAACTAATATATATCATTTATATTTAGCTAACTAAAAAAAAATACAAACTGATCACAGATGATACAGATGTTGATTTTAGAATATAATCATTATCACTACATACCATAAAACAAAGACCTCCGCCACGTCTGTCTATCTGTTCGCGATAAAGTCAAAAACTACTCAACGGATTTTCATTCACCAGTAGACAAAGTAATTCATGAGGAAGGTTTAGGTATATAATTTGTCAAGGTTTTATTTTATTATCAGGGCGGAACAGCGTCCGCCGAGACCGCTAATATTAACATAATTTCAGTTCTTGATTATACTTTGTTTTTTTATTGAACAAATATAATTATGGCGTTGTACGTAATTGTCACATAACACATCACATGAGGTATAATAAACACTTGTATATGTATGATATCGAAATTGATATTTTAAATTAAAAATACCTAACAACACAAAAGTAAAATTTAAATTATTTAAGTTATGTTAGCTAATTGTTTCTTTCAACAGGTTGAGACGCAGAAGTCATAGAATCCAGTCCTCCACACAATTGACAATATTTATACATAGAAATATCATTAAAAACAAATTTGTTGGTAACGATATAAAGAATATTAAACATTTAAGTAGTCATACTAGTAAGAAGAATTAGCAGATAGATGGCGATTAAAACTAATCTGTGTGTTATTCGCCGTTACGTAACGGTATGGAAAACCAGTTGTACCTAGCGCCATTAAATATTTTGTGAATAAATGAGTGTCAACCTTTAAAGTAGAACTCATATGTAGATTGGACACCGAACACCGTATAATTAAAAAGTCTCACAATGAGCTTACACTTTTGTTGAAAGAAGTTGTGATATAACCATAACAGGTAAGTAGAAAATATGTCATTCACCAATTGTGCGTACTTTCTGGAAATCGGCTGAGTGCTTTAAGCGCTCGCCTTAGTAGTACCCGGTGAAGCTGTTAAGAGCTTGCTAGGCCAATAGCATAGTCAGTTCGAAAAAAAAAAGAAAAAAAAGCGTACTTTCTGGAAGCAAAATTTAACCACCTAATGTATCACTAACATGGGCTCGCACTATCAGACGAGATTGCAATCTAACAAGTGCTTATAATCTAAAAATATATGTATCCCATTTGCTACAAAATAAGATACAACAATATACATAACAATAGCTGGTACACACGCAATACCATTTAATGTTGAAATCCATGACATTTAATTAATACATCTGCCGGAAGACTCATGAGTCAAATTTCCGTCTCTGCAAATATAGTATATTTGAAATATGGGGGTAGGGGGTGCTGAAGAGGGTTTGTGGGGGGCGGAGTACTCATTTCCTGCAGGGTACTATGTTTGGATGCGTCAATATGGTGGGAGTATCTGCCAGAATTAATGAAATTGAAAACTCCGAAAACTGTGGCTGCTACTTTAGTGAAGCAACGACAGTACTCTGCCTCTATGTACATAATACCAAAACATGATTAGGATTAAATTTAGACAAAAAAGCGGATATATTAGCTTGTATATTAAATACTAGAAACTGTGACGAACTGGTCGTCTCATGTTTCAGACACAGTAAAACTAGTAACAGCTTTTTAGGTAAATAGTGTTAGATTTTACAACAAAGTGTCAAAGCATATTATCAATTTGCCAGACTGTATGTTTAAGTGCCATATCAAGCGGATTTCGGTGTCAAAAGGTTATTATAGAGTAGATCAATATGTGAACGATGATGAGGTCTGGAATTGACTCCTCTTTCTGTACATACACTAAAACAATTGTAACTTGTAATGTATTATAAATATGTATTGTAATATAAATATGTATTATATGTTAAAAGATAAATCTGATCAAGATTCTTATCTTATTTCCTTTGTGTTGCCATCTTAAGAGACATCCTAAACCTTTATTGTTAGATCTTTCTTTAAATAAACATCTATCACTTGAATATAATACAGTTGTTTAAACGTATTTTAATTAAAATTTAAATTCACATTTAACTTTTAAACAGCTCTTAAACGTTTGGTAATTTTTTACAGAGGTCGTAAATAACTTGTAGGGTGCCCCCGCGAGACTCGGAGACGACGTTATTTGCTTCGAAAATAACGTGTTATTTACTATGAAAACAGTTCAACTTGTTTTGCTGTTTGTATGCTTCATCTGTATGCAAGCTGTATGCGTTTAAACAAATTTTATTCACAACAAAAATATTGTACAATTATTTTTGTACGATTTTGATATTGGCTCAAAAATATTTTGTTTATAAGATAACACTGTATACTGTTGCTTCATAATAGTATAAACTAATATATATCATTTATATTTAAGCTAACTAAAAAAATTACAAACTGATCACAGATGATACAGATGTTGATTTTAGAATATAATCACTATCACTACATACCATAAAACAAAGACCTCCGCCACGTCTGTCTATCTGTTCACGATAAGGCATCAAAAACAACTCAACGGATTTTCATTCACCAGTAGACAAAGTAATTCATGAGGAATGTTTAGGTATATAATTGGTCAAGGTTTTATTTTCTTATCAGGGCGGAACAGCGTCCGCCGAGACCGCTAATATTAACATAATTTCAGTTCTTGATTATACTTTGTTTTTTTATTGAACAAATATAATTATGGCGTTGTACGTAATTGTCACATAACACATGACATAGCATGTCACATTGTCATTGGAACTTGTTTTTTATTATAATCTTAGTTAATATTAAAATGCGAATGTGAGTATGTTTGTTTATTACGCTTTTCCGCTCTAACTATTCCACCAATCATTATGAAATTTTAAATATATGAAGTGTCACAGAAAAGGACACAATCACAGGACACAATGTAAATACTAGAAATTGTGACAAACTGGTTGTCCCACGTTTTAGACTTGGTAAAAAGTGTCACAGAAAAGGACACAATCACAGGACACAATGTAAATACTAGAAATTGTGACAAACTGGTTGTCCCACGTTTTAGACTTGGTAAAACCTTTAATAGTTTTTGGGAAATAGTGTTAGATTTTACAACAAAGTCCCAAAGGATGTTACCGATTTGCCGGATTGCGAATTTAAGCGCTATGTCAAGCTGGTTTTGGAGTCAAAAGGCTATTATAGAGTTGATCAATATGTGAACGATGGTGATGTCTGGAATTGACCCATTTCTGTGCATCCATTAAAAACGTTTGTGACATTTACTAATATAGAATATATTATTATTCTAAATGTTATATATATTTGTTAAAAAGATAAACCAGATCGAGTTTCTTGCCGGTTCTTCTCGATGACTGGGTTGTTTTCCGAACCGGTGGTAGTTTTGACGTTCATG
>MU159888.1:63756-81569 GCA_015888305.1 Antheraea pernyi | reverse complement strand
GATTAGTGTAATACTATATATGTTAGCTAACGAAACCTATGTCTTACTACCTAATGTCTTATCACCTTGGTATAGTTTTATCATAGTGTACTGTACATGTAAATTAAATTTATATAAAGTAGAGAAAGATTGATTCAATCTAATTACATCGCAAGTAGGTGTTTCCAGGCGTACATTAAAGACGATGGCTAAACCTTATAAGATACACCGAAATTATCTACTATGATATTGTACATTTTAAAAATGCTTACAGAAAAGTCCTGTAAATCAAATCAAAAACAGTTTATTCAATTTAGGCCCCAATTTAATCACAATATTTTTAATTATACACATCTAAGAAAAGTTGTTTGTGTGAAGATTATACATAATTCTTATGAATTAAAAATATCAGATGATGAATCTAAATCCTGTTTACAGTTATACAACATTAGTACATGGCATCCATGCAAAGCCGGAGCGGATTGCTAGTATAGCATATAGTACATATCAGACTCGCATTCTGGAAACTATTCCGTTAGTTTGTATAGTGCAGTCAGGTGGTGAGCGCGCGAGGAGATATTCACTAGGGTTGATATATGGGATTTTAGCAAGTTTTGTGATCCGAACCAATATTGTAAGCAGAAATACATTTATACCATTTCATTTACACCCAAAAGACCACAATAATAAGAACCACCCTTTTCACTAAATTGTCCTTTACAATAGTACCCAGCATTTTATTTGGGACGTCGTCGGGGAGGAAATGATACATTCGGCTATAATCGGCTTGCTTTAGTTTTGTAAAGCATTCTCTCTATCGCACAGCATAATGGCTGCGATAGACAAAGATACGAAACCGAACCTAGCGGACTATATCGGTCTTCTGCCCGACGTGCCAAATCAAAAGCCGGGTATTATGAATGTTTTGATGTAAGATGTGCCATACTATTTAGTATAATCTCTTCTATTCTATACTAGGCTTTTGTTAAGAAACAGGCACTATTAAAAGAAACATTTTTTGCATTCAAAACTTGCGGAGACAAGTTACTCTGGTGGAAAACTCCAGTTACATTTTTCGTGATAAGTCAGTCACAGATTGCATTTATCCGTAGATTTAAGCCAGCATAAAAATATAAAGATAAAAGCATGTGCCCGTCCCAGCGGAAAAAATGCAAAGGTTTTTTTGCATTTGATAATTATTAGGCATAACATCTGGCGAGACCGAGGGCACCACATAGTAGTTTTTTTTTAAATTTTATTATATTTTTTTCGCAATTATTTACAGTAAAGGATACAATTATCAAAAAGGTGCATTGCATGTCAAAATAACGCAAGACGTTGTTTATTACAACGCTGTTACGAGTGGTGAATTATGATTTATATTTCTTATAGCTTCTAAATCATGAACCAGTAGAAGTTGTTATCTAAGGCTACTAATAATAGGAATATATATTGAGATTAACATTCTAGTTGAACTAGACAACCCTTCAGATTAGTCTGTAGCTAGTAGCTATTGAAGCGTTGAAATTTTTGAACCGGTCGGCCTCTTCGCCGGCTGGCGGCGTATCGCGTGCACATAGAGTATAAGCGGAATCCACCGTTTATGGTGCAATGATTGCTTTCCAATTCCAGAGTGTATTTTACATTTGCTTGGTACAATTGCTCCAAATTTTGGAAGTTACTGTTACATGAAGGTTTGGGCTGTGCTTATAATTTTCTGACTGAATTCATATTTTCTCTATTTACATTGATAGGAGAATTCTTCTACGTTTTTACAAGCGGTAACATTATTAACACGTTGACTTCCATGGCATGCCATGACATCAATACTAAAAGTACATAATTATAGTAAATATGGATACTGATAAATCGTAATCATTGCCTATAGCGCTATGGGGGGCTGTGGTGGCCCCCAACACGAAAAATGCTTCGAAAATTATTTGCTGGAAACAATATTTCATCACAATATATATCGCATAATGAAAAGTTCATGTTGGCGCCTTGGACAAATCATGGAAAATCCGTCTTGCTGTCAACGTCTTAAATATATGAAGCATTGTTTGTTACATGTCAGAGATGCTAATTCTTGATGTAATTAAAGATTATAAATTGTAAAATCTTCAACGTAGACTACTTCTTAGTAATTACTGGAGCATTACAGTAGATGCTTCTGCGACAAATATTTGTTTAGAAGTGGTAAATGCCTAAATAAAATTCTACTCACTGTATAATTTCAGTTCATAATTATAGGGGTTATTTTACAATAAATTACAAACAATTATACTTCGATAAAAACCAGATAATAAAGTAAATATCATACGAAAGTATTGTGAAGCTTAACCTCTCATTTTCATAACTGTATTACCGTAATCCCTCAGAGTGTATCCCCCACGTTGCAGGGGTAAAGTTTTCTCGTAAGCTGTTTACTGAATGACTAAAATTATTTTCTCGTCGGTTATAGCCAACATCATCTTGAGAGAGATATCCACATTTCTATTTTACACATCGATATTAATAAATGTATAGTTTTTTCTGCTTTATCTCCCGAAACTTCGTATTGGAGAGTTTCAAATTCTGACCTTTTTGTGTGACTAAAAGTTGTGGGGATAAACACTGTGTCGGGTAGAGTGGGAGCAGTGTTTCGTTTGCCTTCGGATATTGAATAGCAGTGATACATATGCTTTCTCGATTTCTTTTTGAAAGTTTTCTTCACTTCAAGTTGTGCACTACACAGGTGGATTTTTATTACTAAAGCTCTACTATAATTTAATTAAATAGTTGTTGATGATTTGATTTCCTTCTTCTCTGTTACAGAGATACAGTTGTGCAGGCCAGCCGTTAGCCCAAAGAGTTATTTAACGATGAGATTCATTTTGTCCGAGCGTCAAGGCATTGCACATGCACATGAATTGCTTAAATCAATCCTCGATTAATATTTTTTATTTATTAAGTATTGTCAATAAATAATACTTTTAAAAATCGCATTTTTTTACCTTCAACCGACTTTGATGACATTTCTACATGGTTAAAAATTGAAAGCCTACAAAATTTATCAGCAGTAATTTCAGAAATTATAAAATACACATATTTCATTCAAATGATATTAGGGATTAGAGATAATCACCGATAATCACGTTCAGAGTACATTTAGACTATATAACTAGGTGTTAGGTATACAATGTTATATCATAAGCCATCTTTTCCTTATCATTAAAATCTCATTATCGCGCCGACACGACAATGACCGTTCCGAGCAATATATCTCTCATTCCGAAGGCTAAAGCTTCTTGTGAAAAGAAATCGCTGCGAAAAATTACTTCAAAGTGGGCTACTACATTAATGCGATCGGAAAGTCGATATACGAATTTGCTTCTAAATAAAAAAAAGTTGTGTGTAGTTCACACTCGGTAGAATAGAATCTTCTATGTGGAATAATTTTTGAAGTGAAAATCTTTTAGGTGTGATGAGAAGTATTTTTGGGTAGGAGATAAATTTATAATTTCGCGTCATGACATGCTTCGTAAGCATTTATATTGCATTAGCGCGGCTTGCGTCAGACTAGCGACGAAAAGTATAGGGGCCTGTGTACATGTAATATTAATATTTTGCAGCACATCATGTATCTAATTCATTAATAGACTTTATAAAAATGTATATAATTATTGCTCCGAGTGATAATAGATATGAAAACAATACTAATGTTAATAACTTCAATATACAAATTATGAAATTCACACTATAATTAAGTTCAAAATTCAAAAGACAAAACAATTATTCTATTGTTTTGAGTGTTCCCTGCTATCGGCACTCCTTATGACTGCCTCGCTTTTATTTTTAATTAAAAGTTTACTCAATGTCCATCGAATACGGCAGGTACCAGCTAGTATTTCTATAAAACGAGTGATAAATCTTCGCGTAACCTTAGTAAAGCCTAAACTAATGCGTAATAGCGCTCGGTTCACGACAAATACGAACTTTATTCAAATCAGCACCGATTTATTTCAACGAAATGACTGTTCAAAATATATTTATTTTTGTTTAGAGCCGTTGCCGCGGTACCGAGCGCCGCCTCGGATTTTTCATTTCGTTTTTTTATGATATATTACAAGGGAAATTATTTTTTTCATTACTGAGTATGAATTTACGAGAATGAGATTACAAATCATCAGTATGTCACATTTATTTTGGTTGAAGGTAACGCTTCAGGATTTAAAATTATTATTCCGTTCACGTATCTATCATTGTCATCATTTTAGTATCGTCTTAAATAAAAAAATGCAGATTTCATATAGTTACCCTATTTCGATATATCGAAAAAAATATGATTGCAGCAAGCAATCTTTACAATCAACTACCTATACAGTTTAGGTAAAAATTATGAATATGTAAAATATCAATGCAAACATTAGTTTTTAGTTAGTAATTTTATAGAATGATATAGGTAATCGTATTTATAGTTGTTTCCAAAGTTTAAAAAGATTGGAGATTCATATGTATTACTTGCCATCAACGGAGATAAATAAAAAGCGACACCTACGCTATTAAAAGCGCCATCTATCCAAACACTTAAAAAGCGTTATCTATGAGTGTACGAAGCAAATCTTACCAAAAGCTTTACGCGTATAATATAATACAGGCTGAAATTGTTAGATGGCGCCGTCACTTCAGAATAGGATAAATTAGTACAATATTGTAAATATAGATGGCAGGTTACAAGCAAGAGGTTCAAGAATTATTTGAGCAATGTTTGAAAATCAAATAAAATTACTCCACTATTATGTAATTACTCTTAACTTAAATTTATATTCATTCAATTCTAATGATTTTGAATAATTACTGCCATCTAGCGGTCCTCGTACTTACTGTACTCCTATATACAAAGAATTGTGAGTCCTGTGTAATAAATGTAAGTAAGCTCCAACAGATGGCACCAAAACAGCAAACATAAACAACTTTTCTTCCAACAGATGTCACTACCAAAGACATTTGCAAAGAATAGTCAATGTTTAAAACTTTGTTTGTATCCTGTTATAGCATCCTGCTTTAGTTTGACCACAAGTTTTTTTTACTATAAACTACATACTTGTACTTATTTATTATAAAATAATTATGATACGAAGTATACACGATAACGTTATTATCTATAATTTATTGCATACCCCATGTTTTCTTATATGATTTACCTGTAACAAAAAAAAAACAATATGGTTATATTTACGAACTTGAATATGACTATACAAAACAGCAAATGTTTAGATATTTTTATTATAACAAGCTCCGAAAAATACAGTCAATGTATAAATGTAAAGGATATTATAGTTTGCAATATAGAACAAAATGGGTGACTTCATTTAAATGCTTTCTAAAAATAACTGTCCTATAACTTAAACAGAAGTATTTGTCAACGTCAATAGCTGTGGGCACTGATCCCTAGTAATTGTCTTGGAAATAATTTTACGCATATGCTACGCCATACTACGGCAACGCTATGCCGTAGCAAGAAGACGTTTAGTTAATTTACTAATAATTTCTTATACTGTACGTACTAAAAGAGAGCTCAAAGGATCATGAAGCTGTTTCGATACAAAAAATGTCAGACAAAAAATACTCACCACTTTCTTAATAATTATTAATTCACTAGAAAAACTTGTGACTTCAATTAAAACTACGATCAGCATTTTTAGTAGTAAATTAATACGCAATACGCTTTGTCGTAATCCAAAGTAGAAACAAAATACGAGACTATTGGCTACTTAAGTTTAAGTTACGTTTGATTAAGTAGTTTGAACTTTTTATGTAATTATTATAATTATATGTAATTTTTACATACTAATGTAATTGGATTTTTTTTGTTCAGTTTAATATAATATATAGGAAATTATAAAAAGTGATTTTGACTACAGCTTTACTGGAATGTAGAAGTCTATTCAGATTATTATCTACATATTGATACGTTTGTGTATAGGTACTCAGCAGTAATGATAAAATTTAATAGCGGTATCTCAGCATAGACACAACAATTGTAGTAGTAAAATTAATGCTAAAATATTGGACAAGCATTTTAAAGTATTTGTATATAATTTTTTTTAACACTATTAGCCTGAACGGCCTTATCTATTTTAATGCACTTACCGACGAATGAGGAAGGAGCTGAGTTCAAATGAACTGAATCTCCGAAAAGCGTGAACTGCTATCTGATGTGCAAATTCCACGGATTCGAATCTATATATGCAATACACCAGCTTCTGCCCGCGACTTCTTTCGCGTGGGCTAACGCTAACACGCAACGGAAACTCTCAAAAGGAAAAAAACCCATTAGCGTGAGAATATATAGCCTATAGCCTCCTTTTAATTGGATTTTTTTGTTCAGTTTAATATAATATATAGGAAATTAAAAAAGTGATTTTAGAATAATGATAAAATTTAATAGCGGTATCTCAGTATAGACACAACAATTGTAGTAATAAAATTTATGCAAAAAAATTGAACAAAAATTTTAAAGTATTTGTATATATTTTTTAACGCTATTATCCTGAAGGGCCTTATCTATTTTAATGCACTTACCGACGAATGAGGAAGGAGCTGAGTTCAAATGAACTGAATCTCCGAAAAGCGTGAACTGCTATCTGATGTGCAAATTCCACGGATTCGAATCTATATATGCAATACACCAGCTTCTGCCCGCGACTTCTTTCGCGTGGGCTAACGCTAACACGCAACGGAAACTCTCAAAAGGAAAAAAACCCATTAGCGTGAGAATATATAGCCTATAGCCTCCTTCGATAAATGAGCTATCTAACACTATAAGGATTTTACAAGTAGTTCCTGAAATTAGCAGGTTCAAGCAAACAAACTCTTCGACTTTATAATATTAGTATATAGAAGTATAGATATACTTTAAATGTTGAATTGTTTGTTCAGTATTAAAACACGGGCTTTGAAGAACTATATTTATCTCGGTGTAGGTACGGATTTAGTTTGAAAACAATAGGGAACATTGTTCGCGAGGAGTTTGACTTTTATTGATAGGTCGCCACTTTACGAGAACAGTTTGGTCGCCGCCGGCGCTCCACAGAAACTCGACTGTGGAGCGACGCGGTGCGGGTGTTCTACAAACTGCTTGTTGTTTTATTTACAACATTATATAGTTCATCCTATAGTATTATACTTATAATTGTGCACCTTTCTAAGTAATCTATGTACAGAAATAAATTTTCTTTATATGAGATTGGCAAGTAAGTGATCCACCAAAGAAATTGGCATAACTAAGTGTTTTTTCACTTAATTCATTAAATGTCATTACATCGTACGAAGTTTGATACCGTTCAATCAACCGCTATGAAACGACACATTACCCACACGTACATATTTACACATATCCATATTACTATAAGTCTACTACTTATTACATGAAAATCTGAATACAAGTATAAAGTGTATATTTACAGTGGTGGCACTAAGGAAGATTGTGGCAGAGCATTACCAATATTACGCGAGAAATAAATGCGAGTGTTTGGAAATACCGACCAAGATGTTAAAAACATCTTTGCATTTTATAATTGAAATTATTAAAAAGGGCATATTCCATATCATTGTGGTTCTAATAAAGGCTATGAAACTAAAAGCATACAAATTGGCAAAACTTTATAATTTAGTATAAATCTTCTAATCTATTGACAATAAATCAAACCTGAAATTAAACAAACTCTTCGAACGTTGTGGGCAGTGATGTGTGAACATATATTACATCTTACATCTGATATGATAATTCCCATAGGTAGATTTTACACCATTTATAGGTGTTAAATAATTAATAAAAAATAAAAAGCCTTATCGTAATCCGGTGAAGCTGTTAGACCTTGCTTGGTCAATAGCGTAGTCAGTTCGAAAAAAAAAGCCTTATATTTCGTGGAAACAAATAAACAGATTTTTTGAACATATTTTAAATTCTTATCTTATCTTAACCTATTTATGTTTCTAATTGTAACATGTAAATACTTGTATTAGTTATATTTCCAGAACTCCTTCTCGGATGAAGGCCTCCTCCAGGGTTTTCCATTGTTCCTTATTTTGGGCTTTGTCTATCCAGTGGTGACCAGCTAACTTGACTATCTCATCTTGCCACCTCACAAGAGGTCTACCTCTGTAGCGCTTACCTATAGCGCCGGTCCATAGCATCACCTTCTTCATCCATCGCCCGTCTTGAAGACGCGCCACATGTCCGGCCCACTTCCATTTGAGTCTTAAAGAGTGTTTTAATATGTCAGTCGCTTTGGTTATGTGTCTGATTTTGGTGTGTCTTATTTTTTGTGTCTTTCTTGTGCTGAGCATACTTCGTTCCATACTTCTTTGACA
Organism: Antheraea pernyi; assembly: GCA_015888305.1. Lineage (NCBI taxonomy): Eukaryota > Metazoa > Arthropoda > Insecta > Lepidoptera > Saturniidae > Antheraea > Antheraea pernyi. Next base: position 73,235 of record MU159888.1, on the reverse strand, counting down.
TGAAGATATCTTGCTCCTTATCTTTGAACTATATTTCCATGTTCGACAGGCGTAAGACAAGCAGGATAAGAGGCATGAGGTCATGACTTTTGTTTTCTATTGTACTTCCATATTGTTTTTGAATATTTCTTTCAGGCTCCAATATTTGTTCCAAGCGAGGTGAATACGTCGTTCCACTTCTTGCTCTTTACTTTTCATGTCGCAACTGATTTGTTTGCCTAAGTATATGTATTTGTCTATATAATAGAGTGTGTTATTGTCTACTGAGATTGCTATTTTCATTATGCTATTTGTCAATAACATCGTTTCATCGTTATCGTCATCGTTTTAGTTAAATTACGTGTTATATTCACAACTAAAATTTCAAATAGCAAACCGGGCCGTAAGATATCAATTCACGTTTCTGAAACTCGAGAGCCGCGTTCCCTCCGCCCGTAACTTTTTATTTACCGCTCCGCAAACCCCGAAACGAGTTTGACGAAGGGTTTCGAGTTTAGAATAAAACTTTTCAGTTGACGGACGATTTATACGATGCAATTTCACTCGCAGATGTATGATTATTTTTCGATTTTTCAAGTGAAAACTTATTTAGGCGCGTTCGACGGTATTTTTAGCAGGACAAAACTTATGATTTCGCGTTAGTGGATGGTAGTAAGTGTGATCAACCGTATTGCGCTTGCGCGGCTTGCGACAGGCTAGCGACGCGTAGTATAGCGGCCTGTATACACCTAATATTAATATTTTGCTGCTTATCATGTTTCGTTAATTAATAAACTGTATAAAATATATATAACTATTGTTTGGAGTGTCAATAGATGTGAACATGAGACTAATAATAATAATTTCAATTTACAAATGCAGACTATAACTGATTTAAGAATTTAAAAATAGTTTAACACAATTGTTTTGTTAACTCATAAATTAAACCATTGTTATGCTTACAATTTTGATTGACAATATAAAATTTGTTCGATTGCATTGAGATCACAGATTATCATGTAACTTAACTAACTTAACACGTGTAACGGGGGCCAAATTCATATTTTTATAAATGTTTTTAGCAATATTTATATTTTTTGCATAACGCGTCGTGCTATCAACAGTAAAACGCGTCCAAAGTTGATTTTTGAAAGCCGGCTTAGTATATGCTATGTATCTACCGAGGAAATTGCTTTTCCCTCTAGAAATATCAAATCCTGAGCGGAAGTGTGTCGAATGTCAAATTTCACACCAGTTCGAAAAAATCGTAAATCCGGGCGTGTAAATCACGCTTAACTATTACAAATTGAACGCTTTCTTCATATAATTTTAGTTCTGAATTCCATTGGAATATTTTATTTAACGAATAATAGTTTTATACGTTTTCATCTCCTTACTCGATAACTTATATCCGGGGCGTTCTCGCACTTGAGTGTTTGCATACGTCACTCTTTACATCCGACGCGGTTGGAAGCTGTCGGGACTAGAGACTTGTAATTACAATTCAGACCAGTTCGCGTAAGGGTGTGTCAAGTTTGTGAGACGTGGTGGAATAACTCTATGCGGTAGATGCTTTGTTATGTTTGCTGTTTGGTTGATTAAACACCACTAGAAAATGATGATTATGAAAATAGTCATTATATTTGCAAAGATATTTCTAGATACAAAACTAATCGGCATTTGTACATATATATATATACTTCATCATCATCATTATCATCAGTGAGAGAGTCACTGCAGAGCCATTGGCCTCTTCTCGGATGAAGGTATGGGCATAATCAACACGTCAGCCCACGACGTAGTGACGATTTCAAGCTTTGTAAAATCCATATTTCTATATTTTAGCACATACTGTAGTACTACAAGAGTATTCCTCAGGTTCAGGTTTCTTCGTAAAGTTTTCCTTCACCGTCAGCCGATAGTGTCATCAATTGAAATTGGTAAATTTTAAAGCAATTTTAAGTAGTAGTACACTCAGTTGCTAGGATTCAAACCTACGTCCATCGACGCGGTGCCCGAACACGCAGTCAATTGAGCCATCATCCCATCAAAACATCATGATTTCAAAATACAAGCTGTCTACAACATGAAACATTTACAGTCGTGATGATATAACTAATATAACGAGAACAGAATACTGATTTTCTAGTATCCGGCGTATAACCTATATACACTCTATTAAAATATCAATCAATATGCAAATTATTCGCGGCTTCACGAAGTAAATCGGTCTGTATTCATCATGCGAAAAGCTCATTTCTGAGAGACCAGTGCTTATACATACATTATGAGCTGATCGAATAGTTTATATAACTGTCCTAGCAACAGGCAAAAGGCTCTTAATGAGTAAAGACACGGATTAAATAATACCACTAAATGGGAAAGTCAAGGAATGTATATGTATTATATTACAATATATTTCAATTTTGAAGATCTTTATAACTATCGACTAGATTAATAAAAGTCGAGACTGTCATAAGGACTGCCGACAGAAGTGAAAACCCAAAACAATGACATAAATGTGTTCTCTTTTGAATGTTCATATTAATTATAGTTTGAATGACAATACTTAAATTTCCGAATTTGTTTATTCAAATTTTTAATTTTAGTGTGGTTTTCCTATCTACTGGAACTCGGAGCAATTATATACATTTATAAATATTATGAAGTTTATTAATAAATCAAACGTATGATGAATTCAAATTATCAATATTACACGTATACAGGCACATATACTACGCGTCGCTAGTCTGACGCAAGCCGTACAAGCGCAATACGCCCGGTCATGCTTACGTAGCATGTCATAACGCGAAATTATAAATTTATCTCCTGCTAAAAATATCATTCAACGCGCCTAAAGAAGTTTTCACTTCAAAGGCATCTATGTATTTGCAGCTTATTTATTGACAAAGGAAATAAGCAATCCAACATCGCGTTAAGACCGTTAGGAGTAGAATATTTACCATACAAATTGTAGGTTGATCGACACAAATCAAATGAAATCACGTATGAGCCTGGCTTTCGGTGAAAGAAAAACATCACAATAGCATGACGGTAGGGCTTTTTCTAAACCCTCCTGGCTAGCTATCACCCCCGAAATAAGCTATTGCCAAACACCTGTGGGTGTGTTCCAGCAGTTGTACTTGGCAGCTTGTTCCTCTAGGTTTAGCGTGTTTACCGTCTTAAAGCACATCTTTATTTAACATAAAGTGAGTTTATGGTCAAACGCTAAAACCTACAAAGCATAAAAAGGCCAGAAATTAGACTAAACGGGATAAGGAATAGTACTAACAGACCATATGTCATGGTGCAAGGTACCTGACTTGGATTATGTACAAAAATTAAAGCCCGAATGAAATCATGGGGCTAAATTAGTTACAATGTGCCTACAAAAATTTCATTGTACAAACAGGTACAGATCATATGTCGTAAAATAGTTTTATTTAAATACTTAGAATATCTCTAAAGGTACAGGTAATAGAGCACCAATATTTCGCGCCGTGCGACAGCGGTACTACATAAGGATATTGAACTGCAGAAAGCGAAGCTAGATTTAGAAATATTGGTGCTCTATTACCTGTACCTTTAGAGATATTCTAAGTATTTAAATAAAACTATTTTACGACATATGATCTGTACCTGTTTGTACAATGAAATTTTTGTAGGCACATTGTAACTAATTTAGCCCCATGATTTCATTCGGGCTTTAATTTTTGTACATAATCCAAGTCAGGTACCTTGCACCATGACATATGGTCTGTTAGTACTATTCCTTATCCCGTTTAGTCTAATTTCTGGCCTGGTATGCGAGAAATATTTTAAAATATGCTTTGAACCCGTTCGCAGCATCACCTACCAGGTCCAATTAAGATAACAAATAACCTACATATATTGCCGATAAATGTCTTCCCAGTACGTTGTCCCAGTAACTTCTGTCCCAATAAGCCTACAACCCGTTCGTAACATCATCTACCGGGTTCAATTAAAATAAAAACTAACCTACGTATATTGGCAGTAATGTAAAAAAAGCTTGAGAGGTCCATGGACCTCCAATTGGAACGTAGTTCCTTTCCCTTTTTTGTAGGCGTTTACTATACGCTCAGTATAGTTTACATTATAAAATATCAAGTTGATAGAGTTAAATTGTAATTTAATCGTTAAAATATATTCATAAAATAAATAATGATAAATTAAACACTGAATGACATCATAACTATTTTCAACTTGTATTAAAACTTTTTCACACTACATTGTATTAAAGAAAAACATAAATATTAAAAAGATATGAGCAACATGTGTCATCTGTCACTTGCCTGTGACTATTTGTCTAAGAGCTAGGCAACGGTTTCGACAGCGAATTGGCTGCCGGTAAACCTTTACAGGCAAAAATATTGAACTTTATATAATTTAAGAATGTTTTGTTTTTCACTAACTTTTAAACGCTACTAAAACGTGAATTTATTATTGCCAGACATTTTTGATATTAACAATAATGTGCCCGATGCAATTTTTTGTAAATAAAGAAGTATGTTCAAACCATGTTAAGATATCTGTAATTTTATTGAAGTTATATTTCTTTTGGCGCGTTAGGGAAAAATGATGAGAGTAAATTTTTACGATGAACGCGCACACCGTAACAAAAAAATGATGAGAGTAAATTTTTACGATGAACGCGCACACCGTAACAAAAAAATGATGAGAGTAAATTTTTACGATGAACGCGCACACCGTAACAAAAAAATGATGAGAGTAAATTTTTACGATGAACGCGCACACCGTAACAAAAAAATGATGAGAGTAAATTTTTACGTTGCGCGCACACACCGTCACGAAAAACCGACACCCTGAAGTTAGCTATAGTCAACATTTTGTTTCTTTGTATTTGTTGTTTGTATTTCTTTATATTAAAACTTTCATTGTATTAAATACCTTTTTTTTATTGTTAGTGTCGTTTTTTCTACAAACGTAGAATAAGGCGCAAGATAAAATTTTTGAAAAGATTTTTACTTGTTACGCCAAAGAAGTATAACTTCTAATGCGTGTACATAAGTACACACACACACTTTTTTTTAATATTATTTTATTTCAACATAAAAAAGGGTAAATTAAAAATATAATGTATTTTTTTATGTCATAGGAGGCAAACGGACAGGTGGGTCACCTGGTGTTAAGTAATAACTACCGTCCATAGACACTTGCAACACCAGGAGAGTCGTAAGTGCCTTGCCAACCTGTGTTGGAGGGGGAGGAAGCGGAAGGGGAGAGGAGGAAGGGGAAGAGAGGTGGGCCTCTCCGGTGCTCTCACTAATCGAACGAAACGCACTAATGCAAGCATTGTTACTTCCCGTCGGCTTTTTGTTAGAGGGTGGTACTACCCCGGGCGAGCCGACCCATTCATCCTGAAACCAGTAATAGCTTCAGCGTGGCTCTACCCCCTACCAAAACCTATGTATAGAATAACTTAGTTATAACTCTAGCTTAGCGCAACACTGGCTGTATAATAAAGATAGCCATAATTATGGAAGAGCCTGGTTAACAAAATGAAATATGTTCTTTGCAAGGGAAAAAATAAAATGGTTTGAAATGAATTATTTTGTTTATAAAGAATATCACCAGGCACATTATTGTCAATAACAAAATTGTCTGGCAGTGAAAAATTCATGTTTTTAATAACGTATAAACGTTAAACTTATAAAAGTTACTGACAAAAAATGTTCCTTAAATTATTTATAAATCAAAATGTTGATCTGTAAAGGTGTAATTCGCATTAAAAAATACAACGTTAACCGGCTACCAGGTATCCTGAATCGTGTTTGGAAGGGCATAATATATCTTCATATTAAAGAACCAACTTTTCTCAAATTCTCGTTCTTCCAACGTTGCTGGCTCTTATACTAAAGTGTCGCAAAAAAGTCTAGTTACATTAACTAATTTCTTTTCTTTAGTTATCATGGAGAACCCCTTGCGTTTTATGGGTCAAAAAGTATCCTAAATGTAACCTTGTAATGTACAGATTTGGCTTTGTTACAGTTTTATTATAGTATAGATAAATAAATAAATCTTGTCACCTTTGTTTAGCAAAAATTTTTTTATACAATGAAATAAATGTAACAACATAAGTGACAGTTTCGTCTACATAAATGTTTCATAAGTGGTCGATAATTACGTACAGAAATGTCATGTAGGCGTAGCTCAGTTGTAACGTACGGGGCTTTAAATGTTTCGACGGGGCCGACGGTTCGAATCACGGTGGTCGTTTTTTTTGGTATATTTTTTTTTGAAGTAGCATATGGAAATATAGCTTAATTTTTTAGCTAATCTGTCTGCTATATATAGCACAAAGAAAATTTACCAAAATTCGTCAAGAATATCATGAACTACATTTTTTTTACTTTCGTCCGTTATCCTGGAGAATCCCTTGCGTTTTATAAGATAAAAAGTATCCTAGATGTAACCTTGTAATATTGGTTATTACTGTGCCAAATTTCGTCTAAATTGGTTCAGTACTTTCAGAGTAATACGTGTTTAAAGGGACAGACAAACAGGCAGATCCTGGAGAATCCATTGCGTTTTATGGGACAAAAAGTATCCTAAATGTAATCTCGTAACATTAGTTATCACTGTGCCAAGTTTCGTCAAAATCGGTTCAGTACTTTCCGAGTGATGCGCGTTCACAGGGACAGACAGACAGACAGACAGACAGACAGACAGACAGACAGACAGACAGACAGACAGACAGACAGACAGACAGACAGACAGACAGACAGACAGACAGACAGACAGACAGACAGACAGACAGACAGACAGACAGACAGACAGACAGACAGACAGACAGACAGACAGACAGACAGACAGACAGACAGACAGACAGACAGACAGACAGACAGACAGACAGACAGACAGACAGACAGACAGACAGACAGACAGACAGACAGACAGACAGACAGACAGACAGACAGACAGACAGACAGACAGACAGACAGACAGACAGACAGACAGACAGACAGACAGACAGACAGACAGACAGACAGACAGACAGACAGACAGACAGACAGACAGACAGACAGACAGACAGACAGACAGACAGACAGACAGACAGACAGACAGACAGACAGACAGACAGACAGACAGACAGACAGACAGACAGACAGACAGACAGACAGACAGACAGACAGACAGACAGACAGACAGACAGACAGACAGACAGACAGACAGACAGACAGACAGACAGACAGACAGACAGACAGACAGACAGACAGACAGACAGACAGACAGACAGACAGACAGACAGACAGACAGACAGACAGACAGACAGACAGACAGACAGACAGACAGACAGACAGACAGACAGACAGACAGACAGACAGACAGACAGACAGACAGACAGACAGACAGACAGACAGACAGACAGACAGACAGACAGACAGACAGACAGACAGACAGACAGACAGACAGACAGACAGACAGACAGACAGACAGACAGACAGACAGACAGACAGACAGACAGACAGACAGACAGACAGACAGACAGACAGACAGACAGACAGACAGACAGACAGACAGACAGACAGACAGACAGACAGACAGACAGACAGACAGACAGACAGACAGACAGACAGACAGACAGACAGACAGACAGACAGACAGACAGACAGACAGACAGACAGACAGACAGACAGACAGACAGACAGACAGACAGACAGACAGACAGACAGACAGACAGACAGACAGACAGACAGACAGACAGACAGACAGACAGACAGACAGACAGACAGACAGACAGACAGACAGACAGACAGACAGACAGACAGACAGACAGACAGACAGACAGACAGACAGACAGACAGACAGACAGACAGACAGACAGACAGACAGACAGACAGACAGACAGACAGACAGACAGACAGACAGACAGACAGACAGACAGACAGACAGACAGACAGACAGACAGACAGACAGACAGACAGACAGACAGACAGACAGACAGACAGACAGACAGACAGACAGACAGACAGACAGACAGACAGACAGACAGACAGACAGACAGACAGACAGACAGACAGACAGACAGACAGACAGACAGACAGACAGACAGACAGACAGACAGACAGACAGACAGACAGACAGACAGACAGACAGACAGACAGACAGACAGACAGACAGACAGACAGACAGACAGACAGACAGACAGACAGACAGACAGACAGACAGACAGACAGACAGACAGACAGACAGACAGACAGACAGACAGACAGACAGACAGACAGACAGACAGACAGACAGACAGACAGACAGACAGACAGACAGACAGACAGACAGACAGACAGACAGACAGACAGACAGACAGACAGACAGACAGACAGACAGACAGACAGACAGACAGACAGACAGACAGACAGACAGACAGACAGACAGACAGACAGACAGACAGACAGACAGACAGACAGACAGACAGACAGACAGACAGACAGACAGACAGACAGACAGACAGACAGACAGACAGACAGACAGACAGACAGACAGACAGACAGACAGACAGACAGACAGACAGACAGACAGACAGACAGACAGACAGACAGACAGACAGACAGACAGACAGACAGACAGACAGACAGACAGACAGACAGACAGACAGACAGACAGACAGACAGACAGACAGACAGACAGACAGACAGACAGACAGACAGACAGACAGACAGACAGACAGACAGACAGACAGACAGACAGACAGACAGACAGACAGACAGACAGACAGACAGACAGACAGACAGACAGACAGACAGACAGACAGACAGACAGACAGACAGACAGACAGACAGACAGACAGACAGACAGACAGACAGACAGACAGACAGACAGACAGACAGACAGACAGACAGACAAAACGAGCCTATTCCTTTCTCAAAGGCCGGCAACGCATCTGTGATTCTTCTCGTGTCGCAGGTGTCCATGGACGGTGGTGATCACTTACCATCAGGTGACCCGCATGTTCGTTTGCTGCCAATAGTATAAAAAAAAAAAAACATTTTAGATTATTGTTAAAAAAATCGTTGCAGGGGTCTAGGAATAAGTAATAACATACATTTCAATCATTTTTAGAAACGTCTGTCTGTGTGATTGAACACGCATCACTGTTAAATTGCTGTGTTCAGTTTAGTTGAAAGTGGTACGTGTAGTAATTGGTGAAAATATTCGTACTGACATAATTATATTAAAAACTAGCGGTTACCCGCGGCTCCGCACGCGCTTTTAAAAAATGTATTAAAGAAATGTAAAATTGTGAGTGGGTGTGTACATTACAGAAAAGCTTTTTCAAAAACATTTGTAACTACGACACGCACGCCAACTGTTATATGTAACGTGTACATTAGATATAAGAATGCAAATAGTATATCGAATGGAATGGGGTTTATCATCAGCAACATACCTGGAACTTCAACCTACTATATACCAAACTCAGTGCTCACGAACACTATATAAGAAAGTAATGAAAATTATAA
>MU159888.1:0-62914 GCA_015888305.1 Antheraea pernyi | reverse complement strand
AATATGTCAACCGCTATAATTTCGGTTATCTGGCAGTAAAAAGTAAAATTCCCGTTAAAATAGATCCAGTTGTTTTGGAGATTACCCAGGTCAAACAAACAAACAGACAAAATATAATAATATAGACAAAGTATAAAAAAAGTTTTTTTTGGTCATTTGTAATCATATCCATTCATCAAAAAGTTGTTATTTTAATTGTATATACACAAACTTTATTTTTATAATACGTAATTGAGTACAAATAAAAAATTGGAAATAAAAGTAGTATACACTTTTTGAATAGGAAAACAAAATAAACTTTTAAAATGTTAGCTTTGATACTTACCACATAACTTCAGAATTGGCAGTATGGATTAATTCCTTCGCCTGTCCTATTGGACGAATATTATTACTACTACTTACCACGTTACCATAGCAACGTATATAATAATAACGTAATCTCTCAAAAGCAAAAAAAGTGCCCGATTTTGAAACATTATTCATTGGTGCTCTGCTTCTATTGGTCTTAGCGTGATTATATACAGCCTAAAGCCTTCCTCGATAAATGAGCTATCTAAAACCGAAAGATTTTCTCAAATCGGACTGGTAGTTCCTGAGATCATAGCGTTCAACCAAACAAACAAACAAACTCTTCAGCTTTATATATTAAGTGTAGATAGATTATGCGATATAGTTATACTTAGCCGTATACATATGTACTTTATATATGTCTCTGTGCAAAGCTTAGTTCGTGTTGAAAATAGTTTAATATTATGTTTGGTTTTATTTGTATTTTTCCCTGAATCACTTTTGTTAATTATATGTTTACTACTTAACACCGATTGAAAAGTGTGATCGTATCTTATACGATACCCGAAATGTCTTATATCTGCCAATAAAAGTATCAGCAAAATTGATTCAGCTGTTTCGGAGCTCACTTCGTAGAGAAAATAAGCACATCAATTTTATTTATGGGTATTAAACTTTAATATTGATATGTACTCCTATAGTTATGTATATTATAAAGCTGTGGAGTTTGTTTGCTTGAACGTACTAATCTCAGGAACTACTGGTCCGATTTGAAAAATTCAGTGTTAGATAGCTCATTTGTCGAGGAAAGCTATAAGTTATATTTAATCACGCTAAGACCAATAGGGGCGGAGAACCAATGAAGAATGTTCCAAAATATTTTTTTCCTTTTTAGAGCTTCCACTGCGAGTACTGCGTAAACGGTAACTATTCCACGCGGACAGAAGCTAACAGAACATAAAGTTAAAATCAAACAAATACATTTGAGATTGCAAAAGAGAACATCTTTTCTAGTAGAGAACGCTAACGTATTTCATTGTTTAGCAGTGAAAAATTTGTAGCGTATCTGGAAAAATAAATAACAATCTCAATACATCTAATATGCCATAAAATAACTATAAATTCACGATTACGAATACAACGAAACTTTCAACGAAAATTCAAAGAGCACGTCCACACTCGAACGATCCCTAAACGTCTATAGATTTTGCAGTCGTTTAAAATGACTATAGAATAAGTTAATGTCACAGCGATATATATTCTGTGCGTTGAATCGTAACAAATGCTATGGAAAATGCAGGCGACGGTGGCTTCTCGCCCCGGGTTCATGACTGCGGCTTCACCAGACGAAAATAGCTCTTAATACGAATAAATAAGGAAATAAAACGGCAAAAAAAGCGTACAATATGTTTGTTGAACTTTAATAAATTTATATAACGGTCTGGACTCTATGTCGCCGTGTGTCACTGCGTTTTGACATTATGCTCTTGAAAGGGGCTAAGCAATTAAATTAAAAAAGAAAACCTAATACTAAAGATATTTAAATTTAAAATGTCACTAATGTTTCCTTATGAAAGAATTGTACATCTAAATATATAAAAATCCAGTGTCATGATGTTTGTCCACGATGAACTCCGAAACTACTCAACCGATCTTCATGAAACGTTGGCATTTATATATCATTTGATCCAACTTGAGAGATAGGATAATCTATATTTCCATTAATAGCCTCAATATTATTTAATTACAAATTAAATTATTGTCAACGTTGATTATTGTTATTAATTGTAAGTTTCTACAGTCTCGAACAGATGGCGCTTTAAATTAGTTTGTTGGCAGAAAACTGTAGGAACGACTGTTATAGATGTCTCATAGATGGCGCCACGTTTTAATTTTGAATAACTGAGCTACAGCAACGCGTGACTGAGTGAGCTAGTAAATCTTTATATAGAAGGACCGACAGTGTTGCATTCAACACGTAACCTTAATGTTCAACGACGTAAGCTTGAAATAACTACCATCGCATATTAACTACACGTGCTTCTGGAACGTTCAGCTTTCTTTTGGCGTTCTGGGATCGAGCAACTAGCGCGTTTGTAGAAAATGAATAGTATAGAAATGCTAATACGCCCTTTATAGTGTTCTCTTTTGATTTGTCACTTATCATTGAAAAGGATGTGCCTTATCTAGACTTTCTCTTCTCTTTAGATCTCTGACCATTCTATCAGTCCATTGATAGATTTATGCAGTCTGTCATAAAGCCCTGCATATATATATATATATGTGAGCGTAAAAAGTCATGACACTGTAAGTATTTGTACTAAAGTGACGATTATAGATATGAAAAAATTAACTTACCATTTTGACTTATACATTTATAAAGTAAATTTGTATAAAGTTTTCAATATTTCAAAAGTTCCCTGAGTCCTGCAATCTAGTTAAGTGGCTGCATGAATTCAAAGTATAAATTATGTGAACTTTCTTCTTCCAAATGGTTTGTTGTAAAACTTCACGAGGTATTTATTGACGTCAATTTAAGAAATTGGAAATTTTGAATTGTGTACACAATTAATTTATTCAGTAGATAAGCGACTTGTAATTCAAAACTTTTCAATTTCGGTGCCAGACTTAAGAATATCTGATACTACTCGTACTAACATAATTATGTAAAAAAGTAACTGAAATAGATACACTAAGGAGTCTGCTTCCTTTTATTCAGGATAAACATAGTTGTCCATGAAAATATTTCCTTATATTTATAATTGTTCAGCCCGTGTGTACATGTGACTGAACTCTTTCAAACGACTGGACAGATTTTGATGAAATGTTGTGTGTGTGTGTTCGGGTACATTCAAGAATGATTTAGATTCGCAATTGTAACCAGTAGGTGGCGCTGCGGTTGAATTTTCGATTTTTTTTTATTATCAAGGCAGGACAATGTCCGCCGGGCCAGCTAGTATGAAGTAAATTGGTCATTTAAAATGAAAACAAATTATCAAAATGTAACTTTAAATTACATATCCTGACAAATACTATAAATAGGAATCTGAGTTTGTTTTTTTGTTACACTTTCACGCTTTAAATAATGAACCAATTATTATGAAATATTATATTCACTTTGTCAGGAGTAGACAAAAGGTCATAGCGTACCTTTCATACATAAAAGGAGTACTGCTGCCTAGGGATACGTTAAGTTTACATTAACGCAAGCGAAGCCGTAGACAAGGGCTAGTCGTATATTTACGAGTAACATTTCCTTGACTGTAGCTAATAAATTATTACAAATTGGCCCGTTGCTTTAATATATTGTTTTTAACTTAGTTTCTTTTATTTTATTGAAAAAGTGATGAAAAATTAATATTTTTTGGCAACCAATTTTTTAGATTATTACTACCCTTGTCGAGTATAATATGTAATAATGTTACAAGTGTCTTGTGATAATTTCAATGTTCTAACAAGATGGTGGCTGCCTTATGTATCATTCACTCTATCAAAAGTTGTTGTCATTTTAATGACGATGCGACTTAAGTTCGAGAGATAAATAAATGGGCTTGATACATTCAGATGATTTTATTAGTCACTTTTTACATCAGGTTTTACGCGGATGAAGTCGGGTGCACAGTTGGTATATAATATAACCCAAGAAATCCATGTTCTGAACAGAGAAAAACATAATATGAATTTGATGAGAATCATGTTTTTCTAATGTAATGTATTTGCAACACATATATATACGAAATAAAATTGAGATGTATATTTTTAATGATAAAATAAAATCTTTTATATATACGCACAGCCAGTATATAATATATATATAGTAATGGCAAAATAAAATCTTTTTTCTGAATGGATATGAAAGTATATACGATAGTTATAAAAAAACATATATTTTTAATTTTTTCTCACTATTTGTCTGTTTTTTCCGGCTAACTATTGAAACAGTTGGAGTGATTTTAGCGCGATTTTAATTGGAAAATAGCTGATAATAAAAGGAGTAACTTAGACCACCTTTATTAAAAATAAATATAATTCCGCGCAAATATAATAAACTAAAAATCAGTGTCCACCATCGTGCGCGCCCTTTGTGCGAGTTTACATTGAGGAAATGTTTTTCACGCGGCTGAAGTCACGGGCAACGACTAGTTATACATCAATTTTATCTTTGTGCAATCACGAACTTTAACTATATCAAACTTCTAACATCTCTGTGCGCAGAATGTGCAAAGAGATATAAAGTATTTTTTCCATCATCATAAGAAACCATAAGAGATCTACTGCAGGGTTATAGGCCTATTACCTCGAGAAGGTATGTGCATAATCAACACGCCAGCTCATGACGGATTGGCGATTTCAAATTCTGAGACACATCTCTGTGCGCAGAATGTGCAAAGAGATATAAAGTATTTTTTCCATCATCATAAGAAACCATAAGAGATCTACTGCAGGGTTATTAATGTTCATTTAATTTAATTTATGTTAAAAAATTAATATTAATGCCTGAACATTAAGAGTATTGTAAAAAAACTACGGTTACTATTAAAGTCAACGTTTTATTTCTATGAAACGATTTTTTTTACTGAAGTCATATAATCTTGTAAATAAAATTCAATCTTATCGTGATAATGTTAAGGTGCGAATTGTGATATTTAGTAAAGTAATAAAGGGAAGCCATCAAGCCATCGAGTCTGTTTTCCCCTCACCTGTCAAGCTAAATGGGGTGTGATGATACGAGTATCGGGTCGCGTCATCTATTCGCTCCGGAGACGCGAAACATAATACAATTAGATACGTACCAACAATGAAGGTGGTTCACGTGAAACCGATTTGATTTTCAAGCGACAGGTTTTGGTTCTGTATCTTAAAAAGGAATATTTGTGTATGTTCAATTGTCCACAAAACTACCCTATTATCGTAAATATGTGACCAAAGAGTTTTTGGCGGGATCTTGAAATGTCATATAGCGGTTTTTATGTTTTATTCATAATCTTGTGATATTTAGTTCTATACTTTGTTATACTGGTGGTGGTTTACGTAAAATAGTTTGGTTATTGTGCACAAGTGAAATGGATGGAAAATGGAAAATAATACCACGGAGCGTGCATTCTGAGTTGTCACAAGGTTCTAACAAGGGGATCACCGTTTTGTTAGAACATTGAACATATCGAAAGTCACTTTTGATATTATTACCTACTCCACAATGGCAATAATAATCTGGAAGAGTAATTGCCAAAAATAAAATGAATAAAAATGAATGTATTTTTTTATACTGACACATGAATTGTTTGTATGAATTCAATTTAACCACACTTCACAAACCTTTGATAAAGAAAAAAAGTTGAAAAAACTAAAATAAAATACACGCTGTAAACGAAAGTAAACAATAATACAGAGCGACAGACCGATGCGTCCGATTCAGGAGTCTTTATATCATCCGACACGACACCGATTTCATGTCCCTATGACACGATTTCGTGAACAATAGCTGAGACCTGAAATGGGAAATCTAATACAATATTATAGCCACATCACATATCATGTTATCACGCTTCACTTAGAATATTATCTTGATAAATAGGATAATGTAAACAGAGACCTGAAATGGAATTTTATAATAGTACAGCTCGCTTTTTGTTTTAAATTCTGTCTATCTTAAAGAATAATAACTGGATTATCGATATAGGTTTGAGGATATTGTACGTTGAAATTATAAAAAGTGTTTTAAAGTGAGACGTTTTTCCATCAGCTGAAATTATTTTGTCGGTCTATCGCATATCTCATAACAGCCGGCCACAGATTAGACGTAAAGCGGAAGGCATTCGGCAGAACAGCCTAAGACAATATGTGTATCATCTGAATCACTGTATTTATTATAAATTCCGTACTCTAATACGCAGATCGAAATTAAAATGTATTGTTGGATATATTATCTAATATTGAGTTCTCATTATCAGTCACATTTTTTAAAAGAGAAAACTTCTATTGTGCTAACAAAAGTGATCTCACTCTTGGGTCAGGGATGATGAATCGGGTTTGCTTAGGTCCACACCATATCAAGAGGACTCAGGTCGGTGACACACTGTAACGTGTATACTCTGCTACAATACTTAATAACCACAATTACTACCTGATAAGATTAAGATAATAAGATAGTTCTAATAGTTACATTTTGAAATGAAACTTCTTATGGGAGGGCTTTGAAATTCCGATTCACTATCTTTTTGTGTGACGAAAAGTGGTGGAGGTAAATACTGTGTTGGGAAGAGCATTGAAAAAACCAGTTCTCGTCCCATCACGTGTTCAGTACTTTGATGGCAGACTGCCTGGGAACACCGCGTGACGTTGACTATTTGTTTTATTTTGTTAACTGTAGTACAAAAGCTTATCTTCTATCGTGTGTCTTTACAACACACTCCGTTTTTTATTATATCATATTATAATAATAAATTAATATTAAAATGCTATGTATGTGGTAGTTTTGACGTTCATAAGTGCCTTCTTAGGTCCTAAATTGAATAAAGTGTTTTAGATTTGTATCTTTAATATGTAATCAGTGTAGTATTTTAAATATATATTTTGGGTTTTATAAATATTACTATAATTTACTCATTTTAAGCATAGGAGCGGGATAGATTATATAATTATAGACCAAAGAAAACGTTTTGGCATTAGTTTTTTTGTTAATAACTCTAATCACATCTCTTTTTTTACGACACGCTATTTATTCTATGCTCACGTGATTTAGTTATTAAATAATATAAAACTAGTTTCGAAAATTGTCCGATAATACACCGAGTTAATTAACCATGAAAGCTAATAAAACTGGTATAATCGTATCGGATAGTATAAATAAACTACAGGTAACATTTCAACGCGAAAAACATTTTGTCGCGAACAAAAATCGTTCCCATACAATAATCACTGACGTGTATTTCGAATCACAAACAGAGCTGAATTGTTACGAAACGTTTATTTTATTTCACCTGCAAATTTAGTTACTTTGGGTGTTTGATTGATTGGGAGTCCGCGTTAAAATTTATTTTAAACATATTTGTACAGTGATGTATCACCTAAAAGTTTATATTTCCCTACCGGTGCCCGCGACTTTTCATGTATTTGTTGTTAGTATTTGTAATTTCTAATTACTGTAATATATATTTGTATAAACGATTTAGTTGGGTTGTGACTAAACAAATCGAAATATATAAAAATCCTATGTCATGATGTTTATCCACGATTAACTCTGAAACTACTCAATCAATTTTCATGAAAGTTGTTATTTATGTATAATTTGGTCCAACTTGAGAGATAGGATCATTTATATTTCGATTAATGGCCTCAATATTTTTTAATTACAAAATCAAACATTTTCAATGTTGATTATTGTTATTAATTGTAAGTTTCATCAGTCTCGAACAGATGGCGCTTTAAATTAGTTTGTTAACAGAAAACTGTAGGACCGATTGTTATCACACATCACACAGATCCCGCATTTAAATCTTCAATTCCTTTCTCAATTTTAATTGAATATGTAATAACTGACTCACAACAACGTAGCGCCGGGTCAGCTAGTATTGTATAAATATTCCCGGTATACAAAAATCTACACACAAATTTTCATTATCATTGGTTGTTTATCATTAAAATCTGTGTAAATTTCATGGGATTGCCAACTTTTATGATCTGTCAAACGGTTTAAGAATTTCTCAATCTCAGACATACTTTTATTTGTATATAAGCAAGCATTTATATAAATGTATATAAATTTCAAAAAGTGTGCATTTTTGATTGAATCATAAATATACTTCATTTGTTTATTGGTAAAGTGTTTTTCGAAGTGAAACGTCTCCTGGAGGGGCTTTAAAATTCTGATTCGCAAACTTTTTGCTGTTAAGTGTTAAGTGCTGCTGTTAAGTGATCACCACCCATTCTCTCATTGACCGAACGAAACGCACCGATGCAAGCACTGTTACTTCACGTCGGTTTTCTGTGAGAGGGTGGTACTACCCTGGGCGAGCCGACCCGTTCATGCTGAAACTACTAATAGATATAGCGTGGCTCTACCACCTACAAAAACAACAACCTCACCTACACGTGGTGCACCCTGCTGAATAACTAACGAGGCAATGGCGAAAACGAGGTGGTAGGGTTTTACAGTCTGACTGAGTCCCAACCACCATGTATATGGCGAAAAAGCCCGTCATAGTGATTCGCTTCTGCGGGTCACGTTTCGGGATCAACCTGTAGATATCCAGCTTTTCGCAGGCTGGCATAATAGCGGCGACCGGCGATGGATGGTGTGTCACTCGGTGGTAGCCATTGTTTTTGGATTGTACTGTGCTTACTATCCGGCATAGTGCAGTCATTTTCGGTGCTACAATAAAAAAAAAATACAGTTTCCTAAGAAATTCATACTTATCATAATTAAGAATAACTTCCACTTATAATATACTAGCGTGCGCCAGTTAGTTTGCATGCGTTTGTATTTAAATAAATAATGGAATACATTATCTTTGTTAAATGTTCTGGTTTATGCATCTCTTTGTTCTGAAAGCAGATGGCATAAAATTCATTGTGTAATTTTTTCTTGAAAGTGTAACTTTACGGTTACGTACATTGCATGTCACTACTTATAATATAAGTATCAGCACAGTTGAATTAAATTATGTTTGTAACATATTTTGACCGTCAGTCGTGTTCAAGTACTCAGATTGCACAACAACACTATTGTAACACAGAAATAAAATAATTGTGACCTAACTAACAACTTCTTTACGACAAACAGGCACCCTAAATATATGTAAGTAAGAACTGGCTCCTCACCCCGACAGTAACAAACATCCATTCTTTTTCCGTTCATAATATTAATATTATTTAACACGAACTTATTCATTAATTAACATTTAACGATGGAAGATTTAATAAATATAACAAAATATCAGCCCTCATTTACTTAATTTGATACTACTATCTGACACGGCCACGTATTGTGGTGGCTCAGTTATTGAAAAAGAAATATAAAATTATAACGTGGCACCATCTATGAGACATCCACAACAGTTGGTCCTACAGTTTTCTATCAACAATCTAGTCTACAGTGCCATCTGTTCGAGGCTGCTGAAACTTGACTACTAATTGACATTGACAATAATTTCATTTATAATTAAAATATATTGAAGCCATTAATCGAAATATAAATTATCCTATCTCTCAAGTTGGAAATATAAATTATACATAAATGCCAACTTTGATGAAGATCGATTGAGTAGAAAGTCGGAGTTCATCGTGGACAAACATTATGACACTCGATGGGGTGGCAACCACCACACCCACACTGATCGGGGTACCTAGCCTAGGAAGTGGAGTGTATGTTTAAAATTGGCTGGAGGTAGATACCCCTGGAAAAATATATGCCGAAAGTATGTCTCTTTATAACCGGGATAAAACGCTCACTTACTTGATATAATGTCTTCTCCGCCGTCGTTGCCGATGGTGAGAGCACCAGTTGTTCAACACTTACACACAATGCACAAATTCCGAGCCGCCGTGTCGCTTGTATAGAGCGGGTCCGAGTGTAAGCGCGAGTTTCGAACAAGTGTCTCCGAGCAAGTCCGCCGAGTAAGTGCCCGATCATCCCGATTGTCCGTTGACAAACAATGTGTCAAAAAAATAATAATTTTGGCTACCCCCAACCAATTTATGCCCGAACACTCGATCTTTATATATTTGGATACCAAAACTACATAATGTCAGATAGGTTACTCTTTACAAAGATAAACTAGTATAGGTACTATTTTCATATTATCGAAACGCTGCTTAATCAAAAATTGATACTTCAATCTCCAGCCTCCATACAGACGGTCATAAAAGCTGTTACACTCTCGAAAGCCATCTAGCTACGTATTCGCCAATCCATCCGCAAGGAACACGCTGAAATGGCCTGCCCATCGCAAACATACGAGAATTATAAGGCGGGTCAGGGACTACGGGTCGCATGCTAACTGCCTAGTTAAATACAAGGCTTTTAGTGTTGCCCGATCCAAGTTGTTTTTGTAAAGAGATAATGTCTTTTCTTTTTTTTGTGGTATACAATAACTTGCAAAAATTGGACTTTTGGCTGGACCTTAGTCTATCATGTAGTCAACTTTATATTTTATTCATAATCTTGTGTTATTTTACTCTATATTTTGTAATTATATTATGTAACTAGCTGACCCGTGCCACTTCGTCTGCATCAAATCGGTTATTATCGGTTTCAATTATATTTTTAAATGCGAAAAGTTTTAATAAACCTAAAACCCGATTGCAGCCACACTACCATTTCCAATTGTAAATCCAAACTATCAAGGGACTCATTCAAACATATGTTTGAGTATATATCCAGATGATATGTGAGAAATCTTTTAAAATAAGCCTACAACCCGTTGGTAGCATCAGCTTCCGTGTTCAATTAAAATAAAAACTAATCTACATATATTGGCGGTAATTTTAAAAAAAGCTTAAGAGGTCTATGTACCCCCAGTTGGAACAAAGTTCCTTTCTCTTTTTTATAGACGTTTACTATACAGTCAGTATAGTTTACATTATAAAATATCAAGATGATAGAGTTAGAGTGTAAATTAAACGATAAAATATATTCACAAAATAAATAATGATAAATTAAGTACTGAATGATATCATAACTATTTTCAACTTGTATTAAAACTTTTTGACATTCCATTGTATTGAAGAAAAATATAAATATTAAAAAGATATGAGCACGACGCGTCAACTGTCACTTGCCTGTAACTATTCGTCTCAGAGCTAGCAAAGGTTTCGATAGCGAATATATAAGCCAGTTTTTTATATATCTTTATGTTCTTCCGAACAGCGTGCGGGCTACCTGGCGGCCGGTAAACGTTGCGTTTATTAGAGTATATTGCACCTTTACAGATATTGATTTGTATATAATTTTAGAATGGTTTGTTTTTCACTAACTTTGAAACGCTACTAAAACATGAAATTATTATTGCCAGACATTTTTGTTATTAACAATAATGTGCCCGATGCTATTTTTTGTAAATAAAAAAATCTATTTATTATTCGCAGTATGCGCGCCTCCGCAGTTTGCGCAGGTCGCTTGCATGTCTCTGGGGCGGTCGCAGGCGTGTGCGAAGTGCGGTCCCCCGCACCGAACACAGGCAATTCTTCGGAAGCATTGCTGAGATGAGTGCCGGAACTGCTGGCATCTGAAGCATTGAGCCAGGCGGCGTTCCCCTCTCCAAGCTTCTATCTGTACGGGCAGTCTCAGAATCGTATCTACATTGTAGATATAATAAGTCAGTTTTTTATATATCTTTATGTTCTTCCACATAGCGTGCGGGCTACCTGGTTACCGGTAAACGTTGCGTTTATTAGTGCATATCGCACCTTTACAGGCAAAAATATTGAACTTTATATAATTTTAGAATGTTTTGTTTTTCACTAACTTTGAAACGCTACTAAAACATGAAATTATTATTGCCAGACATTTTTGTTATTAACAATAATGTGCCCGATGCTATTTTTTGTAAATAAAAAAGTATGTTCAAACCATGTTAAGATAGTTGTAATTTTAATATTATTATGCATAAGTGAAGTGTAAAAAATTACCACGAAGCATGTATTCTAAAAGCTACAAAAATAACATGGGGTGTTCTAACAAAGGAACCATTATCTTATTAGAACATTGAAATGATCACATGAAACTTAATATTATTACCTACTCGATAATAGCAGTAATAATCTAGAAGATTGGTTGCAAAAAATGCAAATTTTTTTTTAATAAATATTCTTTTTTATTTTATTACCTAAACCAATGTCAATCGACGAGTAGTCACTAGTATAGCCTAAAAATAGCTATAAGATGAAATCAGATGCGGGGATCTGTTGTCGCAATAAAGAGTTCTCGTGGCAGTGAAGCACGGCTAGCCGCAGCTTCAACATGAAGCAGAAGAGAGAGAAATCCTCTGCCTCGAGACGAGAGTCCCCGTTTGACCACCTGCGGGCGACCCAAGCGCGCGACCAGGCAATCGGAGCATGCAAATCGTGAGCCCGTACCCTGGTCTAAGTACGTGCAAAGGTAGCACAGGGGTTTTTAGTCGGTAGGAGTCCGACATAACGCTGACCGTCAGCAGTGTAAGAACACCGCATGTAGGATTTCCCCCTGTGTAAAAAAAAAACCAATATGATAAAATACATACTGGTCGAGGCTTTAACCTGACGTGTTCAAGTCAGACACTATGGTAATATTTACGTCAAACTAGCAGTCGCCCTTGACTTTGCCTCCATTTGTAGCTCATAAAATAAATAATGACATTATCTCCGTGTAACTCCAATAGTTTAGGCAATACGCGCAGAAATATCAAGCAAAATGGCGACAACCGTGAGGTGATTTTTCATCGTGGCTAATCAGTTATTTGCCACTTTTATAAAAATTATATAAAAATGAAAAAAAAAAATGTCTAAATGAAATAATAATTATGAATTTGAAACAAAAAACAGGCGGTTACATAAGGTGGTAAGGCTCTCAAATTCTAGGTAAATATAACTTTACGAAAATAAAGAAATGTATCGCAACTCATGATACAGTTTGCAATTAATTTTACACGACACCATGAGCGAGTGGTATTTCTGGGTGATATTGAATTAAGTGTAGTCTGTTCATTATGAGAAATAGTGATATGCCCAGTATCATCTTTTGGATAAGTAATGGATACACAGTAGAATCAAATGATGAATCCAAAACAAAGATGTTTTTAATACTACCATTAACTTTTGAAAATAAATTCATTTTTGTTCAAAATTTCTTATTTTGATTTTACAAAGTATTTTTTGGCTCATTTTTTTATTAAATCATCATTTGAGGTGAGTTCACCATAAAAGATACTAAACATTATAATATTGACTATGACTTTGGTAATATTGCTTAATTTTATTTAAAAAAAAAAAATTTGAAATCCAATAAGATCAAAGAGAATAGTAATTATTTCTGTGGTTCCATAAATGTACTAAAGATAAATAGTTTATCCATTAATAATTAATGTATATATATTATAAATTTACTTATTATATTATTATGGTCGCCGAGTGGTCGATTTTCGACCATAATTCATTTTGACATCCAATAAGACGAAAGAGAATAATAATAATTTCAGTGGTTCCATAAATGTACTAAAGATAAATAGTTTATCAATTAATTATTGATGTATATATATTATGAATTTACTTATTATTTATTATTATTATTATAAAATTAACCTACAATTTGACCAGTTGATTTCAAAGGGCATGTAAGGCATGCAACGTTAGTCGTGTTAAAAATATTGAGAAGGTAATTGTAACGTAAAACTAAAATGACGGATGTCAATAACTTTTTAAGTAATAATGTATTTCTAATTCATTTTATATAAAAAATATCTTTCTGCACTACTCCTCCATATAAACTTGAACTGTGCCAAATTTCACGTTCATCCGTCCACGCAATTCGCTTAAAAAGGGGTATATAAGATGATGATATAACTATATATGTTATGCATGCCTGTAAAGTGAATGGTTATATTGTAATATTTTATCTTAGAATTTACAATATGTAATATCACCTTTTTGTAAGCATTATATTGATTCGAAAAATATAAATATATATATATATATATAACATATATCAGAATAGTACATAGATGACTTTGCAAGCGACTGGTAATTATTCATGTAGGAAATTTAAAAACCCTGACTACAACATCACTCTTTATTAGGCAGCGACATCATATTTAAGTACAATATAGTCCATGTTATTCACACAATTAAAACAAATTTAACAACATCTCATGTTATATCATATGAAACCACATTGTTTTAAAACAGCCATATAATATATATACGATCACTCGGAAAATATTACCCTCTTTATAAAATGTACAATTAACTAGAGCTTTAAATAAAGCGATACGAAACGATTTTAGTACTTCACAGCTTTACTTTAGCTGTATCTCGGTCAATTAGCTAAGGAGTACAGTCGAGTCGCAGAGCTCTCTACAATCCATTAGGGTTACAATTCTGTTTGTCCCATTCTAATTCTGTTTGTTCCGGCTCGCTTCCAAGTGAGTCGTAGCTAGCGGTTCAAACCGCAATCTTATTATGGATCGTTCGCTATAGGGATTTCGTTTTTCGTTATTCACTAGAGCTATGTGGTCATACGATTATCCTTAACTGTTACTCGATCACCTTCATTCAGTCATTGAATTATATTTTAACTAACTAAATTACTCAAATGGCAATTGATTTCGAATAAACTAATTAATTATCAAAGAATTCGAACGCTCGAATAACGTCTATTCATTACGAGAACAACTTTATTGTATCTATAAGATAAGGTAGTATTTCAGATACTAAAATATACAGAAGTACCAATGCTATAAACAGATAATATTAAAATAATCGTAATAAGGGAGGATATGTAGCCATACCGACTCAACGTTATCGCAGGAATAATTAATCACTAACAAGCTCACAGACCGATTCAATAAATCATAGACGCATGCTCCTGAAGACTAAGTTAGAATGCCTCATCAGACCCATACCTAACGCTATATACACCCTTCAAAGATAAAAATAGAAGAAACCAGTTGAAGACTGTTATTTACATCATATTTAGAAAATTGCATTGCTAAGAAGAACTACCAAGTAAATTACCAACTCCCGTGAATAATAACAGATAACAACTTTAAGGACGATAGTTCAGTGATGACTTAGATATGATTCAGTTAAAAATAAGGCGAGATTCTCAAAATGTATTGTAACCATTTCATTCTAGATCTTTCCCAGCCCTATTTATTGACTAGATAGAACGATAGCCTAGCCGAGCGCTCTCTAAATCCATTATTGTCACGACCGCTGTTTGTGTCGGTCTAATTATGTTTGTTCCCGCGCTGGAGACGTATTCCCGTGACGTCACGAGCGACTGATACAGCGATCCTGTCAGTCAGTAGTTCGAGATTTAGTTCGAGATACACAATCAAATGATTTTAGGTCCGATTCATTATTCCGCTTACATCTGTTGTTCCGTATCTTAGAATAAACATGCTATGCTGGACTGAAAACTAAAAGGAAGGAAATTAATTTTTACAATTTTCTTTATTTAAGCATATGGGCTAAATAGAGAATCCATCTTTTATTATCGTCGATTGATTGATTATCCTATTTGTCGCCGAGAGGTTCAATTTATAGTTTGTAGTCCGGTGAAGCTGTTAAGGCCTTGCTAGGTCAATAGCATAGTCAGTTCGAAAAAAAAATGGAATAGTGCGACGGACAAAAATTTGTTACACTTTAGCAGCACCAGGCGAGCACGTGCAGGGAGAGGTACACTTCCTGTGGGACGCGAGGAACACCAACCCCTACAGTTTTTTGATAAAATAATATTAGTTGTTATCAAAAGTTTGTAATTTATTAGTAAAGGTAGCATAACAGATTATGGGTCTCACGTATTTTTTCGAGAATAACGTTAGGACGAATAGTACTGCCTTGATAATTACAGCTTTACTAAATCGTGACACAGCATACATGTCATGAACATATACACATATAAGTCATTCTTTACATTTATACTCGTAACTGTATAACGGGCTAAACACTTTTCGCGAGACACTTCAAATTATTATTCTATTCACGCAAGCTTTAATTTCCTTGCATACTATTCTCAAGCAAGTTCATTGTTATTAACCCCCATTTAGAATAATACTAAAATAATCATAAATCCACTCGTACAGAAAACAAATCTAATGGAGACTCGAAGTGAAGGTATAGAAATGAAGGGTGCACTACATAAATATTTATAAATCAGCATGATATTCAAAATGGCTGCAAACAGAGAAATTTTGTCCATTAGGGTTGCTTAGTCAAATTTGCAAAGATTTGATATAGACTTAGAAGCAAATAGAATGTCATGGATTAACTGTTAAAGCCATCAAGTCTAATAAAATCCACGAAGGTCATAGGACGACCAAGTGATGAATAAAATTGATCCACATACAAATGTATATTTTATGTTACGTATAACTTGATTGGTTTTACGTATAAAGAATAGTAATATATAAATTTGTACATCATATAATTTGTCCAATAATTTGACATTTATGATTACCATCAGCGTTATTGAAATTAGATCAAATGAAAAATATGTTATTCAGTTTAGGCCCTAATAAGGCGCTTATGAACGTCAAAACTACCACTATTATGGAAACGAATCATGAAATTATTTTACGGACATTTCTAGTAGAATTGAAGATCTACCTGATGCAATTTACAAGCGAAACACGTACTCTAAGTACCACATCGTCCGATTATTGCTCTCTTCAAATGTTTTAACTTTAATAAAGGACGAGACCCTTACGGTTATGGAAATGAGATTTCCAGGGGGTGCTAGGAATTTAAAATTAGGTTCCTTCCTTATTAACTTTATCTAACACATTTAGATTTTTTTATACGATACTTTTTATGTAACCTTTTCCCCATAGAATGTATGAAGATATTCATAGTCGGAGTTGTGACTATGTAGTAGGATATAGCTAACTAATTGGGTTAAGTAAGAGAAAAATAAAGCGATTACTTAAAATATTATCATTTGGCATATTACATAGATTGCAGTGGTTACTAAATAACACCAACATTTCTTAGCGTCCCCATAACTTTATGAAAGTTCAGTACTTATTTTATGACTTTGCCAGCCTCATAGAGTAAGTCAGTTTAATAATTATCTGTGCTGTATTAGATATTTTTAACATAACTTTAATATCTCCTATATTCTTCCAAGGATACAGGAGCACCTTTTGACGCATCTGATGTTTGATAGTGTTTCCAAAGCATAGGTATATTTTTCCCTATCCTAAAAAGGTACTTGTTGTGGCGTGTATAACTAGATAGAATTCTAAATGCCGCAACTAATTCCCCTCTCGGTAACCTGGCTTGATCAAATTAAGGGCATTACTACAGCTTGTTTTCGAATATTTACAAAAGTCCACAAAAATCATTTTCGTGCGTACTTTTCACATGGTGCACCATACTCGTACTGTTATAGATAAAAGCTTTGTAGCGCAGGTTACGGGTGAGATACTGCGCACTGAGAGCGATCCGGGCATATCACACGGTGTTCTCGTCGGCGGCCTTTGCGCTCGCCGGCTCCTTGCCCTGGTAGCTGGAAGCGAGAGT
The DNA here is from genome assembly GCA_015888305.1 of Antheraea pernyi. Classification (NCBI taxonomy): domain Eukaryota; kingdom Metazoa; phylum Arthropoda; class Insecta; order Lepidoptera; family Saturniidae; genus Antheraea; species Antheraea pernyi. Next base: position 45,409 of record MU159888.1, on the reverse strand, counting down.
TTTCGCCGCCGTGTATGAATTCACGTCCCAGGGAGATAGAGAATAAGAGGCGGCAGCTGAGGGAGGAGGCCGTGAAGCATTGGATACAGGACCTGGCGGACGCGCGGTACGGGCGGTATACTGTGGACGCCGTCCGTCCGGTCCTGCAGGAGTGGATGGGGCTCCCTGACGTTCAGATTGGTGCAGGTGCTAACCGGACATAGTGGTATCGGGTGGTACCTGCACCAAATCGCTCGCAGGAGCCGACCGCCGCATGCCACGAGTGCGGCGCTGACGAGGACACCATGCAGCATACTCTGTCTGAGTGTGCTGCGTGGGAGGGACAGCGTCGCATTTTGGCTGCGGAGGTAGGGGGTAGTGTAGATTTGTCGCTGTCAAGTGTGGTTCGGCCATGCCATCGAGGAGGTCATCTCGCAGAAGGAGGTGGTGGCGAGGATCCGCGAGGTGGATCCTCTAAGTGGCCCTCTCCGCCAACGGAGGACCGGTGGGAGGAGGCGGAGATTTGTTCAACTCCTTCCGTTACCGCGGCCGAACCAGAGGGGATGGGCCGGGGAAGCCATCTCCTCATTACACAGGTTCAGCTGACGCGGGGAGGCAGCTGGTGTGGACCTAGTCTGTTTCCCTATTATGTAGGAGCGCGGCGGCCCACTGCCGCCAGGCGGACCGTTAGGGCGGGTATCCAAGGTGACTAGCGTAGGGTGATCTGCATATGTTCTGTCGGTACACCGTGGGGTTTTAGTCAGTGGGAGGCGGACATAACCCACTCTCTCCTTCGGGAGGATGGCGTATCCATATATCCATAATAGATTTCTGCAAGTTAATAAAAAAAAGGGGTGAGATACTTCTATTTGCTAAACGATTAACAATATAGATATTTATGACATAGATATATAACGGTATCCATAGGAATATAAAGTAATGTTAAAGGATAATTATATTAAGTGTGAAAAAGAAGGAAATGAACTGAAACACTTAAAAAAAAACAATTACTTTAAACAAATGCATTATCATCACAACCATGTTCCTGTAATACAACAGTGCCTGCCCTGCACGAACAGTGATATGGTGTAGAAATGTATCATAAGGCTAGTTAGCCTCAGTAATGTTTTCTTTTTGAGGATAGTTGTAATTGTAATACTGCGATGCCCTCTTTTTTATATACTATTTGTGGCAAACGAACATGCAGGTTATCTCATGGAAAGTGATCACCGCAACCCATTTACACCTATGGACACGAGGGGAATCACAGATGTGTTGTCGGCCTTTGAGAATAGAATAGGCTAATATAGGGTGAATCAATATGTGAACGATGGTGACGTCTAGAAATGACGCCCTCTCTGTGCATCCACTAAAAACGAATGTAACTATCTCTGTTCTGTAAAAATATATATCAAAAAAAGATAAACCAGATCGAGTTTCTTGCCGGTTTTTCTTCTTCTGGGTTGTTTTCTGAATCGACGTTAGCTTTGACGTTCATAAGTGCCTTCTCAGGGCCTAAACTGTATAAAGTATTTAAGTTTTCAATCGTTTCTTGAAAGTTTGCAAATTATATTGGTCTGGAAGTTCATTCCAGAGGACCGACGTACGTGGAAAAATGTGAGCGAGAACCGCACAGTAGACCATCTTCGTCAACGTCTTCCAACCATCGAAATGACACAGATGGAATTTAGAATTCCACTTAGCGTCAAGTGGGCTGTATATCATTTTGATATTTTTGTAGTGGTAGTAGTGATTCAGTTGCGTATATATACTTAAACGTCCTGATTGATCCCTAAACACTATGAGCATGGTGTCGATCACCATATACGTGGTGACACACCTGTCACAGTGATTCCTTGTTGGTTTGTCGCTTTTCGGTATCAATGAATTAATCAGTTTGCAAGCTGCTATAACAGAGGCAACTACCGATAGATTGAGTTCTTCTGGTGAGAGTCGTTTTTTTCATATTCCATCGTTCTAGCATCTTTATAGTGAACAAAAATAAATGACAAAGTCTAGCCATGTATTTATTTACACGTTTTTATATTTGACTAGTTGTTCCCGCGACTCCGTTACTAATAAAATCATCTGAATGTATTAGGTCCATTTTTACTTATCCACTTTTCTCTCGTACTTAAGTCATGAAAATTACAATAACTTTTGTAAAAGTGAACCGCTTTTAATGAAGATATAATATACTCGAGGATATACTTTATGATTTTCTTGAGCATATATCATGAACGCAGTACTTTAGCAGTGAAACGTGTTCATACAAACAGATAGACAGACATTTATAAAAATGACTGAAATGTATTTTATTACTCACTAGCTTCTGCACACGACTTCGTCAGTATGGAATAGTTACTTTGAGCTAACGCTAACACGCAGCCGAAGCTCTCAAAAGGAAAAAAGACCCCGAATTTGAAACATTTTAGTGCTCCGCTCCAATTGGCCTGATCGTGATGATATTCAGCCTGTAGCCTTTCTTTCTTGATAAAAGAATTTTTCAAATTGGACTATTAGTTCCTGAGATTGACGCGTTCAACCAAACAAATAAGCTTTATAATATTAGTATACTCGTAGATTACTACTTTTCTCTGGTACTTACCTCGAGCCGTCAATCTAATTACAATAACTTCTGATAGAGTGGACCGATTTCTAATGAAACAAAGACTAATTTACTACCGAAGATATGATTTATGATATAAGGTTTTATTGTGAACCCCGTGCTTTAGCAGTGATGCGTGTTTATACAAACAGACAGATATTTCTAAAAATTATTGAAATATATTCTATTACTTATTCCTAGACATCTCCAACATTTACACGTAAATCGAAAAAGTACAGATTCGTTAGATTTACATTCTTATTATACGTTTATTCACCATGAAACTACAAATACCATACTAATACAGAACGCAAATATATAATACAAAGAAAGAAAACAAATAAAATATATACAGATATTGGAAACCGCGTATCTCGTTCATATTAAATGAAATGTATTATTTATTTACCTAAATATATTGGATTTATGTAGACCATCTTGAAATAAATTGGATACACTGCGGTAGTGAGAATGTAGAGAAATCTCGTCGTATTGGATTAGTTTGTAGTTATTTGCAAGCTTGACGGTGAAATACACTACTCGAGAAATGTTACACTTTATTTATCAATCGTGATTACATCATTTAAATAGTATTTTTAATAATAATTCCTACGGTTATCGGTTGTGATAGTGATACAATTGCGTAAGCTATTGCAGAATATAATGATATCACTGATGCGCTTGATTCTCTAATTACGTGTCCCATAAGAGAGATAGTAAAAATCGCCTTTAAGCTGGGAATTTCAGACCAGTCATAATCCAAAGTATTGATAAAAGTCTTAGCATTCTTAGCAAAGTATTGGTACCTCTGGATACATCATACTTTTTCCTTTGCTCCTACAAAATACTTTTGGTATTGAGAATCGGACTAAAGTTTGCATTTAACGTGGCTGATGCATAGTCTGTTGGTAAAGAGATAGTGTTTCCTTTACTCTTACAAAATAATTTTGGTAATATTGTGTTTACTATAGAATCTCTCTTTAAGATTGCAATTGCAAGTCCTAATATTGGCTCTACAGCCAGGCGTCCCGTGATGGTTTAATTATTTTTTTTTAAATAATCGTTCTTATATCGTAACTGATCATCATTATCTCCTTACCCTTATCCCACTTAAGTAGAGTTGGAATAACATGTTTGTTAAGTTGTAATATATGATTTCGCTTAATTTTTACGATCTGCCGCCTGCCTGACGTCAGCCCTGCTTAAGATTATTTTGTTTTACCACTATATGTTTATGATTATTATATATAACTAGCTGTACCCGCAGCTCCGGACGTGTTTTTTAAATTGTATAAAAGAAAAATTGTTAGCCACGTACAACTATAGAAGTGCTCTTTAAAAACAACTGCAAGTACGATACGCACGCAACCTACAGTAACATGTAACATATACGTTAGATATATAAATACTAACAGTGTCTCAAATGAGGTTTATCATCAGCTACATATTTGGAACCTTAACCCTTAATGGTTAATGGTGGTAGAGCCACGCTGAAACTATTACTGGTTTCAGCAAGAATGGGTTGGCTCGTCCGGGGTAGTACCACCCGACACACAGAAAACTGACGTGAAGTAACAGTGCTTGCATTGTTGCGTTTCGTTCGGTCAGTGAGAGCGCCGGAGGCCCACCTCCCTTCCCCTCTTCTCTCTCCTCTCCCTCTCCCTCCCCTAACCCTTTCCCCCCAAGGGTGGCAACGCACTTGCGACTCCTCTGGTGTTGTTAGCATCCATGGACGGTGGTGATCACTTAACGTCAGGTGACCCACATGTTCGTTTGCCAACTATGACATAAAAAAAAACCATATAACTACCTCAGTGCTCACTTACACTGTGTAACAATGTAAATGTAAATGTGAAACAATGACTTAAAGATAGATAATGATATTATATACCCATATTGTCAAATAGTAATACGTTTATGGTCTAATATTCTATTTCTTCTACTACTTCTTCTACTTCTATTAGAAGGGCTATTTTCAAAATTACTTTTAATAATTATAATGTTGTATTGTAAAATATAAATAAAAAACAAGATATAAAACTTTCTATCTGTCTAAGCAGTTTTTAATATTAAATAGTGCTCTCTGAACTCGATACAATATTCGTATATGTATGGTTACTGAGTTATGTAGACGAAAGCGCGATAAATAAAATAAAATTGCCGCCAAAATAACTAAAAAGACAATATAATTCAGAATACATACATATATGCAGATATATGAATTTAAATTATATTTATTCTTGGAGTCCGGTATAACGCATGTCTTACGCATATGTTTACAGTGAACAACATATTTTTGCTATATTTTATGCGGACCAAGTCTTGAGTAACAGCTAATCTAAAATAGAATAACCTAAATTAGTTCTTATACGGTCAGCTATCTGCCAGTGAAAGACCCGTGAAAATCAATCTAATCGTTTTGGAGATAGCATTGTGGGCGAAGCCACGGTTAACAGCTAGTCTAAATTAAAATAGACTAAATTACTTTTTATAATGTTTGCTATCTGCCAGTGAAAGTCTCGTAAAAGTCGGTTTAACCCTTTGCATCACACTCTTCTAAATTTCGAAAATAATTGGTTTAAATCGCCTATTCTCAGACAGATATTTACACATCTACCGATACTCATTTATATGCTTTTGAGTTATTAATTGTTACTGAATTGTAATAAGTACTTCGAATAGAGGACTCAAATATGAGTACTTTATTTTATTCAATTTTTAAGTACATAACATATATGATTTGACCAGTTTTAATATTATCGATGTCAATTTTTATAAATTGAATTGAGAGTTAGTATCAATCAATGAAATATATTTCTTATATCTTGGTGATGTTCCCTTGAATATGACACAAAATGAAAAAAAATATGAAATTAAAATGTTTACACTTTCATCGCCGACTGTATTTCACACAGTTGTATTGAATAGTTACACGTACAGAGAGTGTAGATGCACCGGGACCTATATACAGGGATTTTAAGATTCATTCGATTCGAACAATTACGATGTTTCACATCTGCTAGGCGTCCCGTGACGGCTTAATTTTTTTTAAATAATCCGTCTTATATAGTAACTGCATCATCATCATCTTCTTAGCCTTACCCACCCAAGTAGAGTTGTTATAACATGTTTGTTAAGTTGTAATATATGATTTCGCTTAATTTTTACGACCTGCCGGCTGCCTTACGTCAGCCCTGCTTAGGATTATTTAATTGGAATAAGTAATACGTTTATGGTCTAATATATTATTAGAAAGACCCCCTCTATTTACAAAATTACTATTAATAATCATAATGTTGTATTGTAAACAATGAATGAGCTGACGTCTTGAAATCTTACATAAATATAAATCAAGATATCAAACTTTATATCTGTATAAGAAGGTTTTTATTTATTTGACAATTTAAATAGTGGTCTCTGAAATCGATACAATATTCGTATATGTTACTATGGTTATTTAGTTATGTAGACGAAAGCGCGGTAAATAAAATAAAATTGCCGCCAAAATTACCAAAAAGACAATATAATTCATAATACATACATGTATATGCATATATATGAATTTAAATTATATTTATTCTTGGAGTCCAGTACAACGCATGTCTTACGCATATGTTTACAATGAACAACATATTTTTGCTAAATTTCATGCGGGACGAAGTAGGTAACAGCTAATCTAAAATAGAATAACCTAAATTAGTTCTTATTCGGTCAGCTATCTGCCTGTGAAAGTCCCGTGAAAATCAATCTAATCGTTTTGGATATAATTGTGGGCTAAGCCATGGTTAACAGCTAGTCTAAGATAAAATAGACTAAATTACTTTTTATAATGTTTGCTATCTGTTGGTGAAAGTCTCGTAAAAGACGGTTTAACCCTTTGCATCACACTCTTCTAAATTTCGAAAATAATTGGTTTAAATCGCCTATTCTACATACAGATATTTACACATCTACTCACACTAATGAGTATCGACTCATTTATATGCTTTTGAGTTATTAATTGTTACTGAATTGTAATAAGTACTTCGAATAGAGAACTCAAATATGAGTTCTTTATTTTATTCAATGTTTAAGTACATAACATATATGATTTGACCAGTTTTAATATTATCGATGTCAATTGTTATAAATTGAATTGAGTGTTAGTATCAATCAATGAAATATATTTCTTACATCTTGGTAATGTTCCCTTGAATATGACACAAAATGAAATTAAAATGTTTCCACTTTTATCGCCGAATGTATTTCACACCGTTGTGTTGAATAGTTACACGTACAGAGAGTGTAGATGCACCGGGACCTATATACAGGGATGCATAGGATAAAGGATATAAGTCTACATATGCTGGATAAATATTTTGTAAGAATTTAAAATGGACTTGTAATTGAAATTACTATTATATATGCGTACAATGTATATAATCGTTAGTTTGTTTGGAAATACTAGTACTTTTTATTGAATTCAGTATTTATCAAAGTAGGTCAATATAGCACTTGTGTCAACATTGCAACTTTGTGACTTATAATATATCCACATATAAATCCAATAGAAAAATTGAATGTAAGGTTGTTTTATAATAAAAAAATGGTAACCTTTTAGGACCACTCAGTTTTCTGTCTATCTGTCGGTATGTTCGTGAATTATGACCCTTTTTCTCGAAAACGTCTAAAATAATACTGCTGAAATTAATATATATAAATCAAGATATCAAACTTTATATCTGTATAAGAAGGTTTTTATTTATTTGACAATTTAAATAGTGGTCTCTGAAATCGATACAATATTCGTATATGTTACTATGGTTATTTAGTTATGTAGACGAAAGCGCGGTAAATAAAATAAAATTGCCGCCAAAATTACCAAAAAGACAATATAATTCATAATACATACATGTATATGCATATATATGAATTTAAATTATATTTATTCTTGGAGTCCAGTACAACGCATGTCTTACGCATATGTTTACAATGAACAACATATTTTTGCTAAATTTCATGCGGGACGAAGTAGGTAACAGCTAATCTAAAATAGAATAACCTAAATTAGTTCTTATTCGGTCAGCTATCTGCCTGTGAAAGTCCCGTGAAAATCAATCTAATCGTTTTGGATATAATTGTGGGCTAAGCCATGGTTAACAGCTAGTCTAAGATAAAATAGACTAAATTACTTTTTATAATGTTTGCTATCTGTTGGTGAAAGTCTCGTAAAAGACGGTTTAACCCTTTGCATCACACTCTTCTAAATTTCGAAAATAATTGGTTTAAATCGCCTATTCTACATACAGATATTTACACATCTACTCACACTAATGAGTATCGACTCATTTATATGCTTTTGAGTTATTAATTGTTACTGAATTGTAATAAGTACTTCGAATAGAGAACTCAAATATGAGTTCTTTATTTTATTCAATGTTTAAGTACATAACATATATGATTTGACCAGTTTTAATATTATCGATGTCAATTGTTATAAATTGAATTGAGTGTTAGTATCAATCAATGAAATATATTTCTTACATCTTGGTAATGTTCCCTTGAATATGACACAAAATGAAATTAAAATGTTTCCACTTTTATCGCCGAATGTATTTCACACCGTTGTGTTGAATAGTTACACGTACAGAGAGTGTAGATGCACCGGGACCTATATACAGGGATGCATAGGATAAAGGATATAAGTCTACATATGCTGGATAAATATTTTGTAAGAATTTAAAATGGACTTGTAATTACTATTATATATGCGTACAATGTATATAATCGTCAGTTTGTTTGGAAATACTAGTACTTTTTATTGAATTCAGTATTTATCAAAGTAGGTCAATATAGCACTTGTGTCAACATTGCAACTTTGTGACCTATATATAATATATCCACATATAAATCCAAGAGAAAAATTAAATGTAAGGTTGTTTTATAATGAAAAAATGGTAACCTTTTAGGACCACTCGGTTTTCTGTATACCTGTCGGTATGTTCGTGAATCAAGGCCCTTTTTCTCGAAAACGTCTAAAAGAATACTGCTGAAATTAATATCAGAAACTGAGGTCTATGGTATAAAGAGCTACGTCCCTTATACTAAAACCCCCCTCGCTAACTAATCATCAGATCCTAGATGGTAGTTAGGACCTACAGCCATGAAATTGAGCACGAAGCTAGAACTTTTAATAGTATATTTCAAATTCTGCCTTTTCTACGCTGGAAAGTTATATAGCTTCTAACTTCATTCTGTGTACTACGCCAGAAACCATAAAATTAAAAATTGTCACTTAAACACGAGTCGTCGCATCAAAATTGGTAGAATTATAAATGATTTTCTTTTTATATATTATATATTTTTATATTGATAAATAGATATGAACATTCAGGGTACAGGTGGATTCGTTGCTTGCTCGAATTTTAAATTTAAATTTTATACCCCATCTCTGTGCAGTACATATACATGGTAATTTCAGAAGTGGTTTCATAAGGTGATTTACAGGTTCACACGTGTTTGTTGTAATAAACACTTGAGTTTAATACAATGGATTCTCGGCTAACAATTGAATGTGAGGTACATAAGTTAATGTACTGCAATACTAATAACTTTATAAAAATATATGTGTTCCAATTATCATGGATTCCCCCTCGCTGACTAATCATCAGATCCTAGATGGGAGTAAGGACCTACAGCCATGAAATTGAGCACGAAGCTAGAACTTTTAATAGTATATTTATAACAATTATACGTATCCAAAAATATGTTAGTACAATAACATTTTCTAATGTAGATTTATTCAATATAATATTCCATTCTAAATTGATTCCTGGATGGTAAGTATATGGTTTTTCTTTTTAATTATTTCGAATTGAATGAAAGCTATACACGATGAGTTATCCAGGACACCTCCCTATTCGACGTTTGCATTGCGACCCGGAAATTAGCTCGGGAGATTGAGTGTCTGGTCGCTGCTTCGTATAGCTCTCTAAGACGAGATATTTACTGTATAGAAATATATAATATGTATACAGAGAAATTTTAAATGAACTGAGTATTAGTATTTCTTATGCTCATTGGGATCTACCACCTTCAGGTTAAAATCTATCTTAAGGCATTGATAGTGTCTGTATTTGTTAACATATTTGTAAATCCACAATTAGTCACATAAACATAACAGTAATTTGCTTAAAAATAATAAGTTGGCATCCAGTTAAGTACAAGGTCCTCACCAAAAAGGACTTACCAGTTTTATAATTTGCTCCACTTTGGTCAGTATAAGTATTCTTTTAGAACAAGACAAAGTGTCTACACTGTGCCTGATTCAAAACGGTATACCGAGATATCAAAAATCCATTGCCGGTCACCTTTGTAATGTCTACGTGTAAGCATCTTGGCAGCTCGATATATTGGCTGATCAACTTTATAAATCAAAAGAGACATTGTCATGGGTTTCGATGGTAATCATGTACTGATACACTAACATCCCTAGTGTATATTGTGTAGTGTATATGTATATTGAACCTATATATAAAAAAAGTAGTTGAATGAGTCATCAACGCACAGCCGAAACTAATGAAGCTAGAAACATGACTTTCGTCAATAGTTCCTTTTTGTAACGTAGACTCACTTTTTTTATTAACGAGGTCCTTCACCAATGAAGAAGAGTTTAAAATATATTTTTTTGTATTTCATAGAATTTTTGTTGCATCGTTTTAATCCTAATTAAATAAAGAGTTAGGCACTGAATTAGAGTTTCAATTACATACGGTCTATTATGTGAAGGCATCTCCAGACGTTAGACGTTAATACATTCAATGCAAATATTACGCGAGTGCCTTCCGCATTCGATACCAGGCAGCAGTATTGTCATAGAGCATTTCAAAACAGTAATACAATGTCATATATATTCACGATTATCCAAAAAAAGTTGAGACAAAATTAATGACAATAATTATTTGTAAAATATGACTGCCTAAATTATGGACTAAAAAAAGCAAAGTTACTATATTTCTAGGTCTACAGTTAGGTTTAGTTTCGAATTAAGAGTTGAACATATTAATAATATTTTTTTTTTCACACTACCACAAATGATGGCGTCTGTGGTGTACGCTCAGTATTTAAAAATAGCTATTACTCGCATTGGAAGGAATCCTTTGATGAGCGATCTAAAACAAAAGGAATATGGTACAGAATGATTCAGCCATATCTCTTAAGATCACTGTGGATAGATAGATATAGAGAAAGAGAGAGAGATATGTGGAGATAGATGACAGTACGATTAGCCGTCGGGAAGCAATCACAAGAATGTTTTTTTTTTTTTTTCTCGAACTGACTACGCTATTGACCTAGCAAGGTCTTAACAGCTTCACCGGACTACTAAGGCGAGCGCTTAAGGCACTCAGCCGATTTTATTTGGGCAACCAGCTCAAGGGTGCACGGCACACCTCGGCTTGGCTGTTGCCTGTTCATGCAATTCGCGACCTAACGTCCCCAGGTCCCGATGGAATCAGGAACGAGGTGCTGAGACTCCTTCCTGACCACATCATAGCTCTATTGGTCTGCATCTTCAATGCGGCCATGTCCCAGGGCTATTTTCCAGCCGTCTGGAAAAAAGCCGTAGTGATAGGTATACATAAACCCGGCAAAAAAGCTACGCTTCCCGCTAGCTATCGCCCTATTAGTTTATTAGATACGCTAGGTAAACTTTACGAGCGGCTCCTTCTGAACCGTCTCCAGACTTCGTTTACGGAGCTTAATTTAATACCGCCCGAACAGTTCGGTTTTCGCGCCGAACATTCATGTACAAATCAAGTACACCGCCTCACGGAGTACATTTTTTCTAACTTTAACGCTGATCCGAATCGCGACCCGAACCCGAAAAAGAAAAATCCGAAACGCACGATAGCAGTTTTCTTTGACGTCGCCAAGGCCTTCGATAAGGTCTGGCACGGAGGGCTCGTACATAAATTATGTCAATCTCGCATACCCGATAGATTAGTTCATATCATTCGCGATTTTCTCACAGATAGGACTTTCCGTTATAGAGTAGACGGCGAACTATCGTCAATACATCCGATACGCTCAGGCGTGCCACAGGGTTCAATACTCGCGCCCTCCTTTTTCAACCTGTTCATCAGTGACCTACCTCGGCTCCCGGGAGTAGAGGTAGGTTGTTATGCTGATGACACAGTTATCTACGCTTCTCATTGGCGGCCGGACAAACTTAGGAAACTCATCGAAGAAACCGTTAGCACACTCGGTGATTGGTTTCTTCGATGGCGTATAGAGGTTAACCCCGATAAGAGTGCCGCGATACTCTTCGATCCCACACAACGCGTAAACAGATTACAGCCCATCAGGCTATACGACACCGACATACCTTGGACCGACGAGGTCAAGTATCTCGGTGTCACACTAGATAGACACTTAAATCGTAGATAACTGTGTCATCAGCATAACAACCTACCTCTACTCCCGGGAGCCGAGGTAGGTCACTGATGAACAGGTTGAAAAGGGAGGGCGCGAGTATTGAACCTTGTGGCACGCCTGAGCGTATCGGATGTGTTGACGATAGTTCGCCGTCTACTCTATAATGGAAAGTCCTATCTGTGAGAAAATCGCGAATGATATGAACTAATCTATCGGGTATGCGAGATTGACATAATTTATGTACGAGCCCTCCGTGCCAGACCTTATCGAAGGCCTTGGCGACGTCAAAGAAAACTGCTATCGTGCGTTTCGGATTTTTCTTTTTCGGGTTCGGGTCGCGATTCGGATCAGCATTAAAGTTAGAAAAAATGTACTCCGTGAGGCGGTGTACTTGATTTGTACATGAATGTTCGGCGCGAAAACCGAACTGTTCGGGCGGTACACAAGAATGAGATTATGCTCAGGACATATCGCATGTAAAAAGTTCGCCTTTATGATGCGTAAAGTACCATCACCACTCTGTCAGAGTTGCGGGCTCGTCGATGATATGCACCACACTCTGGCAGAATGTGTTCGAAGCGAAGGTATTAGATCTCAGCTTATTGCTTCTGGTTCGTTCCAAACTGGTTTTTACAATTCCTTATTGTCTCGACCTATCTGGAAAAATACTAAGGAATTGTACAAAATTAATGTAAGTTATTGTTAAATTTATTATTATTGTTATATAGTTGTATTTTACTTAGGCGATAAAGCAGCGTAGACGACTAAGACTTTATTAAAAAAAAAATTGTTCACTTTTATTTTTACACAAGTCAACGTTGTTTATAGTGTGCAAGTAACTCAATAACTTATTGTAATATTAATTTCTTAAGTAAACAAATAGGCAATAATTATTTGTAAAATATGACTGCCTAAATTATGGACTAAAAAAAGCAAAGTTACTATATTTCTAGGTCTACAGTTAGGTTTAGTTTCGAATTAAGAGTTGAACATATTAATAATATTTTTTTTTTCACACTACCACAAATGATGGCGTCTGTGGTGTACGCTCAGTATTTAAAAATAGCTGTAACTCGCATTGGAAGGAATCCTTTGATGAGCGATCTAAAACAAAAGGAATATGGTACAGAATGATTCAGCCATATCTCTTAAGATCACTGTGGATAGATAGATATAGAGAAAGAGAGAGAGAGATATGTGGAGATAGATGACAGTACGATTAGCCGTCGGGAAGCAATCACAAGAATGAGATTATGCTCAGGATATATCGCATGTAAAAAGTAAAATTTTTTGTTCACTTTTATTTTTACACAAGTCAACATTGTTTATATTGTGCAAGTAACCCAATAATAACTTATTGTAATAATATTAATTTCTTAAGTTAACAAATAGGGCACCTTTGCAGGTTCTCGCATACGTACTACATTTAACTAGTTACAAAGTCAACATCACAAAGAAGAAACTGAGAAATTATTTTATTTCTTATGCAGTTGTGCTACTTTTTCGCGAGACTGTGTACCCTCCAGTGGTTTCCGGTGCAGACGGCTTGGGTCGACAATTGAGAGGGTTTTTATTTACCGCCTCAATTGTGCCGAAAGTGGGCAGAGGGGCGACTGCTAGCGGCAGCCTTATGCTATATACTGTTTTATTTCACGCCCATATTCAACTTAATTAGTCTATTCTTATCAAGTAATTGTGTATGGAGGTTGCAGAGGTGAGTAAAGTACTTAGTTATATATTGCTTATAATAATATTGAAAAATATTCTTTTAAGTAGCATAAACCTAACCCTGACTTGATACGCTGTCATGCCTTAGTTACTCGACCAATTATCCGGAAATTTCGAACTTCTAATATCAAGAGTATAGAAAAGGACCCTTCATCAAGAATAAAGTTCTCTTTCCGAATGATAGGTCTAATTTGTATTAACACAAGCGAAGCTGCGAGCCAAAGCTAGTAATTAAATTATCTATCCATATAGATAAGACTAAAATTATTGTTGTTTGTCCGTGCTAATTTCCGAAACGGCTTAACCGATTTTAACGAGTTTTTCACTTGTTGATAGAAGACGTACCAGAGTAATTATTGAGCAATATATCATTTCTCTAGTGGTAAGTAGTTATGATAAAATTACATTAACAATTTATAATAATTAAATAATATAAAAAACTCAATATAAAAAATCAACTTTTCGTAACAACAAAAGTAGATATTTTAATATATCAGTTGTATAACGCTTGCTTCCACAACTTTACAAAATGAAATACTATACAATACCAAATCTCGCTTTATTTTAATATCATCAAATGATTATCTTATAAAGTATATTCAGATGTATGAGACAACGACTGTTATAAGTATTAAGTTAGAAAAGGCAGTTAATAAATTATGTCCATAAATAATATAGCGATTTGTAATAAAGTGACAAGATGTATTGAAGTATAAATGCTATCAAATGGTGTCATGTAGAATGGGAAAGTACATGATTGCTCTAATTTTCATCGAATTTTCATTTTTGTTTTATAAAATACATATTTAAGTAAGGATTTAACTGATAACAAGATACAGCCTTATTAAAAAGTTATAACTCGTTTAACTTAAACCAATCATTAGCATGATATAAACTTTCCTATATTTTTTCTCTATATTCACACCAAAAAGCACGTGAGGGGATGAACTGTATAGATAAAAAGCATAAATTAAACTTAAATAAGCCGCGGCATACGAACTTAAGACATTATCGTTGTGCGGAAGAAGAAATGTAATTCTCTCGAATCGTAATCATTTCCTTCTGGAGAATAAGGTTGCGGTTTTATTAACAGTTTGGCGATTTTTAGAATAAAAGTTTTATTGTCATTTGGATGTTTACAAATAATCGAGATCAAATCATTCTGTTCATTTATTTATTTATTTTTTTATTGTATCATGGCAAAATGACTGCACTGTGCCTGATGGTAAGCACAGTACAATCCAAAAACAATAGCGACCACCGAGTGACACACTATCCATCGCCGGTCGCCGCTGTTACGCCGGCCAGCGAAAAGCTAGATATGCATATAGGCTGATCCCGAAACGCGACCCACAGAAGCGAATCACTATGACGGACTTTTTCGCCATATACATGGTGGTTGCGACCCAGTCAGGCTGCAAAACCCTACCACCCCAATCTATGTTGTCTGCTTAAAAATATAGATATTTCGAGTATTGTGCTCATTTCATTGTACCTTCTGATAAATACGATATACTTCAGAACATTATCTGTCGACAAAATTAATCTACAGATATATTGTATTGGAAACATATATTTACGATATATATAATAAACTAAATTACAAGTACGTTCATTTAAAACAAATAACTTTCCTCGTCAATTAGTGGGGTTGATTTAATCTAATAATATGTTGATTATTCGGGTTAATATTTGAGACTTTGACTTTAAAGAGACTTTCAATAGCAGATAGATAAATCTTTAGAGCATTGTTTAACCTACATAACATTAATACAGGTAACTTAAAATCGGTAAAATAAAATGGTAATATTTGAACATTGTTCAATAGTATAAGAATTTAATTTTTCACAAGCATATGTCGTGTATTAATCAATTCTAATATTTAAGTTGTGAGCTGGAAAATAAGTATACATTTATTTTAAGATTAGCGTAATGACATTTTATTTCAATTGTATTTTGATAATTCCGCTACTCTCGTTATAACATAACCTCTACCTTAACAAAAAAAGTATTCCAGTAAACTGTCGCGCGGGACATCGTAAAAGTGGAATTCAGGAGAGTGGCGCTTTTTAATGCTTAGAATTAGAAGAACTACGAACTTCGTACTCGATACCACTTGTTGATAATAATGTTTGCAAACGAAATTCATAAAATGATGTAGTTTAAATGCCACCTTTCACCGGATTATAAATAGATTTTTTTTATATTAGCATTGTAGTACTTAAAGCATTCGCCTTGTCATTGCTGGCGCATTGAGTTTTAGGGGTTGAATTCCATAGTACAATTATTAGTGTAACCTACAAATTATTACTCTGTGGCTAGGTGCTGGTCTGTGTATGTTTGTAACGTAACCTATGACATGGAGCTTAATCTTAGTGCGAGAGCTTTAATATTCTTCTTAATAAAAAAGTGGTTATTATTACAGTCCCGTGATTGTAAGCGAGAAAGTTTCTGAGGCTGGAGGGATATACATTACTCTTTCACGTACAATCTACTCAACGGATTTTGATAAAACTGTACTACTGTACATGATGATAATGTTACTATGTTACTACATAGCTTCTATATATAAAACAATGCATGTGTTATTATTATCAACATGTTACTCTTATCCCACATAAGTAGAGTCGGCACAACATTGTTTCTCTTGTCCACTTTCCTGTATCGGATGTCATCTCTACTCGTATATCCGTCCACTATCATACTCAACATGCTCATACCATGCTCTCATATTAGTTCTCAACTTCTCTGTGTAACTATACATAATGATATTGTTAAAATTAACAAAAAATTAATGACAAGTGTTGACTAGGTTAGAAAAAATTCTACCATTCGGAATCAATCATGGTTATATGGTGTCATCGTTTATAGAGATACAGGCATAAATGAAATCACGGGTAATTGCTAGTATATTATAAATATTCAGCTATAATTCGATTGTATGCATCTGCAAGTGGCAATCATTTCAGTACTTGTGGAGATTTACTACAACAGACAGACAAACTAGTATAGAGGTAAACAGCCTCACAAATGTTGGTGGGCATTTCTATTATGTAAATACAATGTCATTCGAAATTTTAGATAAAACTTTTTTGGCGGTTTAAATCTTTTAGTCGTGAAAGAAAATATTTCCTTGGCAATTTCTATTGGAAATAGTTTAGTGCATTATATTGGTTATTTGTTGGTTCGACTAGTATATACTGAGTAGAAATTTTGTGTCGACTTTATGTACTTTGAACTTCCTAACTTGTTCCATATACTATCTAATGTAAGAAAACATAAACTAAAATATGTTCAGCGTAAACTTGTTTACAGAGATTACCTATGATTAAAAAATATATTCTATAAATCGGTTCAGCGCTATTCAATTTACTAACAAACTAACCGACATACAGAGAAGGAGATGTTACATTTTATACCATAAACATTGCATGCATATTATAACGTAAAGAAGGAAAAGGACAGGCATAAACTTACACATTCAAATCACATATCACACATATATAGAAATTTTTTTTCTACTACAAAATCGGGAAGCGTAGCTTCAAGCATCTCGTACAATTTATGAGAAAATCACTTTATTCTTCTTTATAAAATGGAAACACTGGAATTTAATAGCGAAAGAAATAAATGCTTGTTGTTTGTTACAAAATAAAGTTATATACAATTTTAAACTCCGATAATGTCTTCATTGCAACTAATGTATTCGTGACCGGTGGCGTAATGGATGATGATGTCAATTTTCATTAAAACTGGTTCCATGCAAAAATGTGATACCGCACTTTTCTTATTTTTTGTTTTTAATTGGACACGTCACTGTGTTGGTTTAAAACATTACCAAACTCTATAGGCCAGTTTAGAGATACGGAAATAAAAAAAATATATAAAAAACCGCACGTCCGTTTGTCTGTCATGTGTAGTGTCCCGAGCCGCGTACATCGCGTTTGTTCCACGCTCGTTTTGTCTCAATTTATGTATTTTATCCTGTCCTCTGCCAGCCGACGCTACCGATACAAGTTTATAGTACTGACTTTTTTTATTTTATGTTTATATTTGAAACGATGGTTGCTTAGTTGATACTTCACCTACAAATTATTACTCTGTGGCTAGGTGCATATTTGTGTATGTTTATAACGTAACCTGTGATACAGAGCTTAATTCTTAGTGCGAGAGTTTTAATATTTTTCTTAATAAAAAAGTGGTTTTTATTACAGTCCCGTGATTATAAGCGAGAAACTTTCTGAGGCTGAAGGGATATATGTTACTCTTTCACGTAAAATTCTACGGATTTTGATAAAACGGTAGATACAGTAATATAGCTTCTACATATAAAATAACGTATGTGCTAATATTATCATCATCTTACTCTTATCCCACGTAAGTAGTGTCGGCTCTCAGGTAGACAGCAGGTTCGATCCCTGGCCGCCCCTACCATGCGGCGGACGGTACACCGTGGGGTTTTAGACCGTGTGACTCGGACATGCCCACTCTCTCCCTCGAGAGGGTGGTGTATCCATAAAGGATTTCCCTACGTAAATAATAAAAAAAAAATTGTGTCGGCACAACATGTTTCTCTTGTCCACTTTCCCCTACCAGATGTCATCTCTACTCCTATATGCGTCCATTATCATACTCAAAACTTTTCTAGTTACATGGTTTTCATGTCTCCATGCTCTCATATTAGTTCTCAACTTCTCTGTGTAACTGTACATAATGATATTGTTAAAATTAACAAAAAATTAATGACAAGTGTTGACTAGGTTAGAAAAAATTCTACCATTCGGAATCAATCATGGTTATATGGTGTCATCGTTTATAGAGATACAGGCATAAATGAAATCACGGGTAATTGCTAGTATATTATAAATATTCAGCTATAATTCGATTGTATGCATCTGCAAGTGGCAATCATTTCAGTACTTGTGGAGATTTACTACAACAGACAGACAAACTAGTATAGAGGTAAACAGCCTCACAAATGTTGGTGGGCATTTCTATTATGTAAATACAATTTCATTCGAAATTTTAGATAAAACTTTTTTGGCGGTTTAAATCTTTTAGTCGTGAAAGAAAATATTTCCTTGGCAATTTCTATTGGAAATAGTTTAGTGCATTATATTGGTTATTTGTTGGTTCGACTAGTATATACTGAGTAGAAATTTTATGTCGACTTTATGTACTTTGAACTTCCTAACTTGTTCTATATACTATCTAATGTAAGAAAACATAAACTAAATATGTTCAGCGTAAACTTGTTTACAGAGATTACCTATGATTAAAAAATATATTCTATAAATCGGTTCAGCGCTATTCAATTTACTAACAAACTAACCGACATACAGAGAAGGAGATGTTACATTTTATACCATAAACATTGCATGCATATTATAACGTAAAGAAGGAAAAGGACAGGCATAAACTTACACATTCAAATCACATATCACACATATATAGAAATTTTTTTTCTACTACAAAATCGGGAAGCGTAGCTTCAAGCATCTCGTACAATTTATGAGAAAATCACTTTATTCTTCTTTATAAGATGGAAACACTGGAATTCAATAGCGAAAAAAATAAATGCTTGTTGTTTGTTACAAAATAAAGTTATATACAATTTTAAACTCCGATAATGTCTTCATTGCAACTAATGTATTCGTGACCGGTGGCGTAATGGATGATGATGTCAATTTTCATTAAAACTGGTTCCATGCAAAAATGTGATACCGCACTTTTCTTATTTTTTGTTTTTAATTGGACACGTCACTGTGTTGGTTTAAAACATTACCAAACTCTATAGGCCACATAGTACAATTATTAGTGTAACCTACAAATTATTACTCTGTGGCTAGGTGCTGGTCTGTGTATGTTTGTAACGTAACCTATGACATGGAGCTTAATCTTAGTGCGAGAGCTTTAATATTCTTCTTAATAAAAAAGTGGTTATTATTACAGTCCCGTGATTGTAAGCGAGAAAGTTTCTGAGGCTGGAGGGATATACATTACTCTTTCACGTACAATCTACTCAACGGATTTTGATAAAACTGTACTACTGTACATGATGATAATGTTACTATGTTACTACATAGCTTCTATATATAAAACAATGCATGTGTTATTATTATCAACATGTTACTCTTATCCCACATAAGTAGAGTCGGCACAACATTGTTTCTCTTGTCCACTTTCCTGTATCGGATGTCATCTCTACTCGTATATCCGTCCACTATCATACTCAACATGCTCATACCATGCTCTCATATTAGTTCTCAACTTCTCTGTGTAACTATACATAATGATATTGTTAAAATTAACAAAAAATTAATGACAAGTGTTGACTAGGTTGGAAAAAATTTTACCATTCGGAATCAATCACGGTTATATGGTGTCATCATTTATAAGAGATATACGGGCATAAATGAAATCACTGGTAATTGCTAGTATATTATAAATATTCAGCTATAATTAGATTGTATGCATCTGCAAGTGTCAATCATTTCAGTACTTGTGGAGATTTACTACAACAGACAGACAAACTAGTATAGAGGTAAACAGCCTCACAAATGTTGGTGGGCATTTCTATTATGTAAATACAATTTCATTCGAAATTTTAGATAAAACTTTTTTGGCGGTTTAAATCTTTTAGTCGTGAAAGAAAATATTTCCTTGGCAATTTCTATTGGAAATAGTTTAGTGCATTATATTGGGAGAGCGCGGTGAAGGAAAACATCCGTATAAAACCATAAGATGGGTGGTAGGACTTTTTCTATGTCTGCCTGTGTACCACATTCAAATTGAAAATCTCTTGCTCATGTTCCGGCAGATGCACTTGAAAGTCAGCCACATCTAGATTTGGCGTGTTCCCAGGAATTTAATAGCGAAAGAAATAAATGCTTGTTGTTTGTTACAAAATAAAGTTGTATACAATTTTAAACTCCGATAGTGTCTTCATTGCAACTAATGTATTCGTGACCGGTGACGTAACGGATGATGATGTCAATTTTCATTAAAACTGGTTCCATGCAAAAATGTGATACCGCACTTTTCTTATTTTTTGTTTTTAATTGGACACGTCACTGTGTTGGTTTAAAACATTACCAAACTCTATAGGCCAATTTAGAGATACGGAAATAAAAAAAATATATAAAAAACCGCACGTCCGTTTGTCTGTCATGTGTAGTGTCCCGAGCCGCGTACATCGCGTTTGTTCCACGCTCGTTTTGTCTCAATTTATGTATTTTATCCTGTCCTCTGCCAGCCGACGCTACCGATACAAGTTTATAGTACTGACTTTTTTTATTTTATGTTTATATTTGAAACGATGGTTGCTTAGTTGATACTTCGAACACAGCATCGATGGACGTAGGTTCGAGTCTCTGCAACTGAGCCGGAGAGCGCGGTGAAGGAAAACATCCGTATAAAACCATAAGATGGGTGGTAGGACTTTTTCTATGTCTGCCTGTGTACCACATTCAAATTGAAAATCTCTTGCTCATGTTCCGGCAGATGCACTTGAAAGTCAGCCACATCTAGATTTGGCGTGTTCCCATCTTAAATTGTTATTTAACATCGGATGACATTGTGGTCAAACCCTAAAAGCTATACATAATACAAAAAAAACCCAAGGTTTGTTTTTACTATACTTTTAGTGCTTGAACTGAATCTAATTTGGCGTTCATTAACAGCGCTCTTGCGGACGCTTTGGACTAGGAATGAGTTACCAGAGATTACAAGAGAAAGGAGACTCTGGTACGGAAGAATATGCTGTCGCACTATGTTCGCCAGTCCAATAAGATATTTATTCATTTTTTGTTTTTTTTTTTACTATGCCGTATCACTGTAAGAACATATCCTAAGTTTCCTCATGAAGTTGCATCGCTTAAAAATGCATAGAATTTCACGACAAATTTGGTAAATTTCGTTGACATCTGACAGATATTTCATTCGTTATGATTATTTGATTATTAATTCGGAATTTAATAGCGAAAGAAATAAATGCTTGTTGTTTGTTACAAAATAAAGTTGTATACAATTTTAAACTCCGATAGTGTCTTCATTGCAACTAATGTATTCGTGACCGGTGACGTAACGGATGATGATGTCAATTTTCATTAAAACTGGTTCCATGCAAAAATGTGATACCGCACTTTTCTTATTTTTTGTTTTTAATTGGACACGTCACTGTGTTGGTTTAAAACATTACCAAACTCTATAGGCCAGTTTAGAGATACGGAAATAAAAAAAATATATAAAAAACCGCACGTCCGTTTGTCTGTCATGTGTAGTGTCCCGTGCCGCGTACATCGCGTTTGTTCCACGCTCGTTTTGTCTCAATTTATGTATTTTATCCTGTCCTCTGCCAGCCGACGCTACCGATACAAGTTTATAGTACTGACTTTTTTTATTTTATGTTTATATTTGAAACGATGGTTGCTTAGTTGATACTTCGAACACAGCATCGATGGACGTAGGTTCGAATCTCTGCAACTGAGCCGGAGAGCGCGGTGAAGGAAAACATCCGTATAAAACCGTAAGATGGGTGGTAGGACTTTTTCTATGTCTGCCTGAGTACCACATTCAAATTGAAAATCTCTTGCCAAGCACATGTTCCGGCAGATGCACTTGAAAGTCAGCCACATCTAGATTTGGCGTGTTCCCATCTTAAATTGTTATTTAACATCGGATGACATTGTGGTCAAACCCTAAAAGCTATACATAATACAAAAAAAACCCAAGGTTTGTTTTTACTATACTTTTAGTGCTTGAACTGAATCTAATTTGGCGTTCATTAACAGCGCTCTTGCGGACGCTTTGGACTAGGAATGAGTTACCAGAGATTACAAGAGAAAGGACACTCTGGTACGGAAGAATATGCTGTCGCACTATGTTCGCCAGTCCAATAAGATATTTATTCATTTTTTGTTTTTTTTTTACTATGCCGTATCACTGTAAGAACATATCCTAAGTTTCCTTCCCCTACCAGATGTCATCTCTACTCCTATATGCGTCCATTATCATACTCAAAACTTTTCTAGTTACATGGTTTTCATGTCTCCATGCTCTCATATTAGTTCTCAACTTCTCTGTGTAACTGTACATAATGATATTGTTAAAATTAACAAAAAATTAATGACAAGTGTTGACTAGGTTAGAAAAAATTCTACCATTCGGAATCAATCATGGTTATATGGTGTCATCGTTTATAGAGATACAGGCATAAATGAAATCACGGGTAATTGCTAGTATATTATAAATATTCAGCTATAATTCGATTGTATGCATCTGCAAGTGGCAATCATTTCAGTACTTGTGGAGATTTACTACAACAGACAGACAAACTAGTATAGAGGTAAACAGCCTCACAAATGTTGGTGGGCATTTCTATTATGTAAATACAATTTCATTCGAAATTTTAGATAAAACTTTTTTGGCGGTTTAAATCTTTTAGTCGTGAAAGAAAATATTTCCTTGGCAATTTCTATTGGAAATAGTTTAGTGCATTATATTGGTTATTTGTTGGTTCGACTAGTATATACTGAGTAGAAATTTTATGTCGACTTTATGTACTTTGAACTTCCTAACTTGTTCTATATACTATCTAATGTAAGAAAACATAAACTAAATATGTTCAGCGTAAACTTGTTTACAGAGATTACCTATGATTAAAAAATATATTCTATAAATCGGTTCAGCGCTATTCAATTTACTAACAAACTAACCGACATACAGAGAAGGAGATGTTACATTTTATACCATAAACATTGCATGCATATTATAACGTAAAGAAGGAAAAGGACAGGCATAAACTTACACATTCAAATCACATATCACACATATATAGAAATTTTTTTTCTACTACAAAATCGGGAAGCGTAGCTTCAAGCATCTCGTACAATTTATGAGAAAATCACTTTATTCTTCTTTATAAGATGGAAACACTGGAATTCAATAGCGAAAAAAATAAATGCTTGTTGTTTGTTACAAAATAAAGTTATATACAATTTTAAACTCCGATAATGTCTTCATTGCAACTAATGTATTCGTGACCGGTGGCGTAATGGATGATGATGTCAATTTTCATTAAAACTGGTTCCATGCAAAAATGTGATACCGCACTTTTCTTATTTTTTGTTTTTAATTGGACACGTCACTGTGTTGGTTTAAAACATTACCAAACTCTATAGGCCAGTTTAGAGATACGGAAATAAAAAAAATATATAAAAAACCGCACGTCCGTTTGTCTGTCATGTGTAGTGTCCCGTGCCGCGTACATCGCGTTTGTTCCACGCTCGTTTTGTCTCAATTTATGTATTTTATCCTGTCCTCTGCCAGCCGACGCTACCGATACAAGTTTATAGTACTGACTTTTTTTATTTTATGTTTATATTTGAAACGATGGTTGCTTAGTTGATACTTCGAACACAGCATCGATGGACGTAGGTTCGAGTCTCTGCAACTGAGCCGGAGAGCGCGGTGAAGGAAAACATCCGTATAAAACCATAAGATGGGTGGTAGGACTTTTTCTATGTCTGCCTGTGTACCACATTCAAATTGAAAATCTCTTGCACATGTTCCGGCAGATGCACTTGAAAGTCAGCCACATCTAGATTTGGCGTGTTCCCATCTTAAATTGTTATTTAACATCGGATGACATTGTGGTCAAACCCTAAAAGCTATACATAATACAAAAAAAACCCAAGGTTTGTTTTTACTATACTTTTTGTGCTTGAACTGAATCTAATTTGGCGTTCATTAACAGCGCTCTTGCGGACGCTTTGGACTAGGAATGAGTTACCAGAGATTACAAGAGAAAGGACACTCTGGTACGGAAGAATATGCTGTCGCACTATGTTCGCCAGTCCAATAAGATATTTATTCATTTTTTGTTTTTTTTTTACTATGCCGTATCACTGTAAGAACATATCCTAAGTTTCCTCATGAAGTTGCATCGCTTAAAAATGCATAGAATTTCACGACAAATTTGGTAAATTTCGTTGACATCTGGCAGATATTTCATTCGGTTTTTTTTTTACTATGCCGTATCACTGTAAGAACATATCCTAAGTTTCCTCATGAAGTTGCATCGCTTAAAAATGCATAGAATTTCACGACAAATTTGGTAAATTTCGTTGACATCTGGCAGATATTTCATTCGTTATGATTATTTGATTATTAATTCGTAAGTTTTGATAAAATAAATATAAGATTCGTACTCCAAACTATTTTATACGACCGTAAATAATCTGTTTACAACAAAAGCACGCGAGACATAACTTTTCACCTCTCGCGGACGGCATTCAACTCCGTGACAGCTATTGTTCAGAACCCATTCCGGCGTATCGCGGCAAACGATATGTTATCTATCATCACGATTTAACGTGGGTTAGACATATATAAATAATACAATACTATATCTATATATATATATATTACTATAGTCCTTTTGAAAATTATTATACGCTAAAATAATCTTACTATTAAAATTTGTATTACTACCTATCGTACCAATTGTAAATAGGTGTCCTAGAGATTACATATGGTTAAACAGGTGATACATTTTAGTATCTTAGTATTTTAATGCGATATCGTATAACCCAGCCGACCTAGGCGAGCACCAGATATCATACCCAGTGCAATATATATGTACGTTATTAAATATATCTCCTTAACTAAAGCAGATCCTATTTTCAAACTTCCTGTGTTTAAAATTATAAGTATACTTTATGGTCTTATATATTGACACTGGTTTTCTCAACTTTGATTTTTTTTTACTTTTGCAGAGAAAATAAAAATTTCCATGTAGATCGCTATTTCCATATTGTTTTTTTAAACAAACAAAACAGTATATAATTGTGTATTATGTGTGTTCACATTTATATCCACTCGATGTAACGACAGTTAAGTCGATAATAAACGACTTTCAGAATCTTTTTTGTCTTCATCCGATTCACATAAAATAACCCTATTGACAAATTGGCGTATTTTACAATTGTGGTGTATATGTTACTTTAGTTTTGGATACGGTAAGTTAACATCTTTGAATGTATACCATACAATTACTCATATTATATGTGAAGTCTATAATGGTATTAAAGCACGCACGATTTGGTTACAAACTCACTTTGATCATCGCCAGCATGTGGCAGGCGAGGTGAAAACTTGGGCCTCACTAACAGGATTACTCGGAAAGGTTGGCACTAGTGATGTGCCTTATATTTAATATCGTATACAATGTATATTAAAATCTAATCACAATCTAAAAACATTGATCATTGGCTTTATGGTTGCTATGTAAAGTTGTCCTATTTGTTCACTTGAAAAATGTAGTTCTAAAACTAGAATTACAATAAAATAATAATTACTACTAACTTAATGTGTTCAGCATAATTACTATCACAACCTTTAGTATAAATTAATGTAATAAAACCTGTAAATCTGACTCTGAAACAAACACAATTATTAAGTATGTTTACAAAAATATAGTACCAAATTGGCGTATTTTACAACTGTGTCGTATATGTTACTTTAGTTTTGGATACGGTAAGTTAACACTTTTGAATGTATACAACATACATACAATTACTCATATTATATGTGAAGTCTATAATGGTATTAAAGCACGCACGATTTGGTTACAAACTCACTTTGATCATCGCCAGCATGTGGCAGGCGAGGTGAAAACTTGGGCCTCACTAACAGGATTACTCGGAAAGGTTGGCACTAGTGATGTGCCTTATATTTAATATCGTATACAATGTATATTAAAATCTAATCACAATCTAAAAACATTGATCATTGGCTTTATGGTTGCTATGTAAAGTTGTCCTATTTGTTCACTTGAAAAATGTAGTTCTAAATCAAGAATTACAATAAAATAATAATTACTAATGTGTTTAGCATAATTAATATTACATCCTTTAGTATAAAATAATGTAATAAAACCTGTAAATCTGACTCTGAAACAAACACTATTATTAAGTATGTTTACAAAAATATAGTACAACTCATTTTGTACAAATATTGATAATATTAACTATAAAATACTTCGTTAAACATTCAACAGACGGCGGTATTGTGTAGTTCGTGATTTTCAAAAACAACAACACTATTTTTTTAACATCCTATTATTTTTATTATAAACGGAAATGTTTAGGAGAACGGATGAATATTTGTTATTCCGTAACGCAAAAACTATTTTCCGTATTTCTATGAAACTTCATGGTTATATAATTTATCAAAATAATATATACGTTATAATCTATAAATACATTTGAGTATAACTTAAGTTTAAAATAACACTTCTATCTGTGACTTACTTCCACACGCACTGCATAAATTGTTAAAAGTTACGCGTTGATAACGTGTGGTAACATAATTTTTAGAGATACAAATGCAGATGTACTATGCACGATACTATGATAAATACCAAATTTAGTAAACTTGGTTCATAGTTACTTGGTATGTAGTGATCGCTTCTTTCGATCAAATATGTTTATTTGTATATGTATGTTTTAAGCGAAACTGCTTTGTTAAAAGTAAAGATTACTTTTATTTTTCATTATTAACTTGCTTTAATTTAATTTCTATTATGTAAGTTTTCTGACATTTTTCATTATTTGTGTGCTATTCAGATAATACTAAATTGAATTAAAAATAAAATAACGTTGAGTGAATTTCGTTTTTTTTAATGTCATAAGTGGCAAACTAACTGGTGGGTCACCCGCTGTTAAGTGATCACTACCGTCCATGGACAATAACAACACCAGAGGAGTCGCAAGTACGTTGCCAACCTTTGGGGGAAGGGATTAGGGGAGGGAGAGGGAGGGGAGGTGGGCCTCCGGCGCTCTCACTGACCTACCTAAACGCAACAATGCAAGCACTGTTACTTCACGTGGGTTTTCTATGAGAGGGTGGTACTACCCCGGACGAGCCGACCCATTCATACTGAAACCAGTAATAGTTTCAGCGTGGCTCTACCACCATAAAAATATTATTGTATTGCTTGAACATTTTCCTAAAAAGCTATACATAAGCCTTTATTGTTCTATTAAATGTACTAACATTTCGAAACCAAGATAGAGTACCTCGACAAACTTTTTTTACGATATTGTATAGCCCGATGATGTTTTAATAAATTTGAAACATAAAAAACATTTGAAAATAATCGTTAGCACAGCTGTTTTGACAATACATTGAAAGTGGTTAAATTGTGTCTATGAGTTTGATAAAATGTTGCAAATGACTTTTTAATGCAATTTATATTCTAACTTTACGAGTTGTTATGTTCTTGCTTCAATATGTCACATTTCAACTTAGTTAAATTCTAGCTAGCGTATTGTATTCACCGTGGTATAAGCTGATAAATTAATAGTCGAAATTCAACATCATATCTTTGAATGATGTCCGTTGCGTTAAGAGTATTATTTACAATCAGATAAACTATATTATGATCAATTTTTAGGAAAACAAATAAATAAAACGTTACGATATTTATATTTGAAGTCACTGTCCCAACACTAACGCCCGTCACATGTGCATTGGAAATCAATAAAACCTTCAAACTCGCTATACCTGGAAGCGTTTAACTTTCCTAACTAAATATGTAATTAAGTTTAGACTTGAATTATCTAGTAAACGCATTTATATGTCTAAACGTGGATGCGTTTTAAGATATTGTTTATATTGTTGTATGCAAATTTATTATTGTTCAGTTGTTAGATTATTGGACAGTTGATACAGTTTCCATAAATGTTTGCTAATTTCGATAGTTAACCAAGCAGTTTCTCAAATAAGGCACTCCATAAGTATTGGAACACCGATTATCGAATGTGTGAATGAGTGCGAATGACTGGTAAATATTTGATTTACGTAGTATGAGTGTAACTGTAACACTATGTAAATAAAAAAATAAAAAAATCTCATATTTTTACGTATATACCATTTGAAACATAATATGGTTTAACCAATTTTATGCCCGAACAATCCCACTACGAAAAAGTTCAAAAAGTAATCAAGGCTTTTTTATCAAAACATAATATTTTATAGATATAATATTTCAATTTTTTTACATCAAACTTTTCGCATCCATCCCAATTGCACGATTATAACCACAAGCAAATTGACCAGCAGGTACATTGGTACATAAGAAGTCGTTTGTTATCCAAAATAAATTATCAGAGCATCAATAACAGTGCAAAATATTCAACTGACTGAACTAAGATAGCTTAGAGTCAGTTAGAAAATAGTCCACCAAAATACTACTATAATTAAGACGCGAGAAAATGCGTTTATGAATCATACAATGATTTTTTTTTGTTGGATCAGCTGTTGTCTTTATGTATTACAAACTCATGAGAATAGTTCGAAACTTAACACTTCGTATATTCCTAAAGTATTAACATAAATCAAAGTAGGGACGAGCCGATCGGCTGCGCTCTTGAATTTGTGAAGAATAACCCTTGAGTCGACAAAAAAATAGATATCTACGAAAACGTAGATATTAAATTATATAGAATTAATATTAACACAATATTTAATTTAATACTATAATTTAAAATACTTATAAAAGAAATGAAATCAACTTAAGTTAAAGCTATTTGATTGAGATTTAAAATAATTAAGAATACAAGTCGAGATGTTACACGCGATTTCAATATTTTAACCTACACACTACATTCGCTGTTGTCGGAATTAGTGGAGTTACATATTGACATTTGGCAACTATATGTAGATTACGATTTTGTCTTTTAAATACTAATATTACAAAGTTCAAAGGATTGTTCATTTCTTTATATACTTGCTGGCGCAATCTCTGGATTTACCGGTAAGATTTGATAAATTATTATTGCATGTCATAGTACATTTATTCAAAAGTAATAGGCTACCTGAAATGACTCTACGACTTATAGGAACAAAGCAAACACCAGACTAGGCTCCCCTCGGCAGCAGCACAAGCCTAGGTCCGTTCCCTCGGCGTGGAGCCCTTGAGTACACTGCCCGCGCGATACAGTGACACAAAATCTTACATCATTGTAACAGTATTACATATATCGCTTCCACGCACGTGCACGTTCGAAGAAAAAAAAACCCACACAAAATGTGTATTTGAAAATATGCTAAGTGAGTACGAAGTACCTAATAACCAGCGGATGTGAGGCCACCCGAGGTGTCAAGCAATTAGAACCAATTGGTCGCCCGGTGAGAATCGAACATTACCGAGAGAATCCGAACAGTGAATGCCTATATTAACAAGGTACCATCCTGTTCGGTTTAGTCGCGTGGTCAGCTTTATGCTCAATAGTCGTGTTTTAACGACATTTGTTTAATCCTACTTAAATAAAATAAAAAACGTGGGTGAAACCGTATATAACGTCTAGCATACATACAGAAGTTTACGGTCTTTGTATGAAAACTTTCTTAACCTTTTTCTCTAAGAATATTCCCATCGTGCCTTTGAGGTAGGCGGAAAAATTGTAACATTAAGTTGTATCCACTGGGAGGGTGAACGTCGAATATCGTCGTAAATTACTAGATATGATCTAACTCCCCGATTTTTCTGGTCATTAATTTTATAAACAAGTTATTGGAAACTTTATTTATCTAAGTTACATTTATTAATATTCGGGTACGCGACTTCACCTTTATTATAGTTTTGTTGTTTATAGAAATTAAGAGCTTTATCTGTGTTGTCTTTTATTTTGTGATTACTATTTAAAGTCCTCAAACGTTTTGACGATTTCAACATAGTTGTGTTCAATTGTACCATCACAGCGTAAGCCTTATAGATAACATAACTATATGTAGTTATATATAATACACTGAAGGATACAAGTGTAATAAAAATAGGTTTATCCGTTTCTAAGACCAGAACAAATCATGAAATACATCAATTTTATATATACTCTACATATACATGAGTAGACAGAGGGAAAATTGTTAAGAACATATGCCTTCTCTGTTTCTCAGTCGAGTTTCTTTATTTCTTGTTTATTTGGTAGCTATTCACGAGTTTTAGTGAATATCTATTACGCGGAACTATATTTGAGTTATATTATTGTAATTTTATCAGAATTTGTTCAGTACTTTTTGCGTGAAAGAGTACAAAATTATAGCCATCCTCATTAGCAGTCTAGTTTATAATATTAATAGGTTAATTATCAGGGAATATTATCGTTAGTCTACAAATATGACGCGTGCAGTTCACTATACGTACGACAAATGAAACCCTTGTAGAAAATAAAGAAACAAATAAAATTCAACTATGGAAAGTCAAAGCACATCTTAGTCCAATTATATATATATATAAAATCGTGGTGGTCTAGTGGTTTGACCGGTGGTCTATCAATCCGATGTTTACAGGTTCGAATCCTGGCATGTACCAACGAATTGTTTGGGATTCACATACATTCATTCACTAATTTAAATTGAGAACACTCTCGGCTGACGGTGAAGGACAACATCGTGAGGAAACTTGAACTTGAGAAATGTTCTTGTAGCACCATCATATGTGAAAAAATATAGAACTGTAGATTTCTCAGAGTTTGAAATCGCCAATAGGTAGCCCTCATGGGCTGGTGTAGTAATTATGCCCATACCTTCCCTCGGGAACAGGCCTATGGCTCTGCAGGGGTCTCTTACAGGCTGATGATCATGAGGATATATCTCAGTTCCAGCATAGTTCTTTCTTTTTCTCAATATAGCCGAGCACCTAACGCCGTCCTTCTTGCATCAGAAATGTTTTATTAAAAATCGTTGCCGTAACATTCGAACTTCGGATTTTTGTTTTATTGCTCCCAAAAATATACAATAATAATATATAAATTTTATGCTGCAGGAAACACAGTCATTTTTAAATGTCGCAAACAAATTAGAATATATTCATCCCTGGTGGCTGTAAATGCGACAGGCAGTTCATATTTCTGAGTTACGGCTCGATACGTCCTGTTCATAACTATGTCTAGGAGAAATATCTTGTTTAAAGACTATATATTCACTCTCGTTCTTATACGTGTAGATTTAAGGTCGATTTTCGTTTGCTTTGCTCGTGTGGATTATTCTAAGCTAGCCAATTTTTTAGTTATCAACTCGCTGGGTTTATGCCCAGAGAAATCGAGTGGAAGTAATTTTATATTACACATTACTTCGACTTTGTAAAACTATATTTTATATATAAATTGTGCTAAGTTTACGTGACTATTAAAGTACCTAAAGTACAAGTAGGGGTTGCTTTGAAATGAAAAAGCATAACGAAGTGATGGGCTGATTCTAAATCGTTATCCACAGAAGCGTGCCGATTATTCTTTTTACCATCAAATAGTTCCATGTACTATTTATAATCAGTCGATCTCTATTTCCTCTTAGCTATTGCACTAGCATCTCTCACTATGGTTTTAGGCAGCTACTACACTAATTATAAGTTATTGACTAATTTCAAAATGCAACGCTCTAGAGCTCTCTTTGATGAAAAGTTAATGTCACTATCTGGACATATAAAAGTACGTATGAAAAAGAGGAACAGGGTAACAATGACCATTTTGGACGTTGTAAAATTTCACAGACCACCTCTCTGATTTCGTGGTCAGGATTACATAAGAAGAAGAGCGAGAAGAGAAATAGCGTTGTGTCTAGGAACACATTCTAAATTAGTAATTCGCGTTTTGAATTTTGGAGTCCAAGAAGAAGACTTAAAAATTAAACTTATTGGAATGGAATAGATAATAGTAATGCGTATAACAATTGCATAGTTTTAATCTTGAAGTTAACAGTCGTTCTTAAAGGTATGTAAAATACATGGATAATTTTTGTTTCGGTGATCGCCGTTGTTTTTGGATTGTACTGTGTTTAATATCAAACTTATTGTCATCACTTTGCCGTGCTACAATAAAAAAAGCTGATTTTTTTTATATGCCTTCACAGCTTCACCGGGCTAATGGGGCGAGCACTTATGGCGTTCAGATGCTGGGCAACAAGCTTATGGATAACAAAGTGGCGAAATCCCGACTTGGGCTGTTGCCTTGGATGCAACAACACGAATTTTACTATGCTTAACTCTCTCTTCTTTTCTTCTTACCCTTATCCCACCTAAGTAGGGTCGGTACAACATGTTTGTCATGTTGTGGTATATGATTTGGCTTAATTTTTACGATCGGCCGCCTGCCTAACATCAACCCTCTTTGGGATTATTTTGTTGTACCACTATATGTTTATGGTTATTATATATAGTTACGAAGTCTGATAGAATCTTTAAGCTTTACAATTTTTCTGTAGGCTTTAGCTTTGGTAGGCTAATTATAGTTTCTGTTTGAGCGGCACTGTTTGAAGTTCTTCAAGATATATAGTTTGCTTGCTATATTGTCAATAGGAATTTATCAATTAATAGAAAAATCGCGTGTGGTATATTCCTTTTTTTCATACAATTTGAAGGACTGAAGCAAATGAGTAACTATTCAAGGTGTTTAAACAATATTAAAAGTTTGAAGATTTTCCAAATAAGAAATAATAGTTAAATTCATATTTACTAAAGAATATCCAAAGCAAAAATTCTGCTTACTATGCTTAACTAACTAAGATAATCATACGTTTACAAATTAGTGAAGCAGAGTGAAAGCTAATCACAAAACGTGGTAAACTATAAGTCACTATGACTTTGTTTTTTATTATGTTATAACAGGCAAACGAACAGGTGGGTCACGTGATGTTAAGTAATTACCACCGTCCATAGACACTAACAACACCTGGGGAGTCGAAAGTGTGTTGCCAGCCTGTCTTTGGGGGAAGGCAGTGAGGAGAGAGGGGGAAGGGAGAGACGGGGGGAGGTGAGCCTCCGGTGCTCTCACTGACCGAACGAAACGTAACAATGCAAGCACTGTTACTTCACGTCGGTTTTCTATGAGAGGGTGGTACTACGCCGGGCGAGCCGACCCATTCATGCTGAACCCAATAATAGCTTCAGCGTGGCTCTACCACCTACTAGTGGTAATTACGATATGCTTGATGGTTCCGAACGAGTTAGGTATATACCCTAGATCCTTACATACGCCCGATTATTGAACCGACACTGTCTTCTTGGGGAGCAAGCCAACCGTAAGCGGGCTACGACAACTGTAGTCACACTTAGTATAGAGTCGCGGTCTGATCGTACAGAGCTGTCGCGTCCTACCATCCATGCAAATATCAATTTTCATCTGTAGTAGTGTAACTACACGATAATACCTTGTAAGTTCTATTAGTAATGTTAAACAGAGAGTCAAAGAAACCTCTAGTTTGTAAACATCTAAACAGTCATTTGTTTAACAAGTATTAGAAAGCCGTTTCACTCGAGTTGGAGTACGTCCTCACGAACGACCGAACGTAACCATTCTCCGAAGTGGGATGTAAAGAAGGTTAAGCAGATACAATACAAAGTCGATTGCATAAAAGACTTGAAGGGATCAAACCGTTGGGATGAAATATCGGTACGTTACGTTCAGGAAAGCCCCGCACGCGACAATAACATTGTGACGATGGCTTTGAACCGCTTTGAGGGTATCGAAGCATGTTACTGAGCCACAATAACCGTTTCATTGGTGTAGACGGGTGGATTTTCAGCCCGTATAATAAAACAGACGACTTTTTCATTGTATATTTCAATGATCAAATAAATTCAAAGAATTCAATGATCGTAGTTCTTTATTGAGAAATTCGTCAACAACAACATAAAGACCTTAGCTTCAGTTAGACAATGGAGTGTATATGGCAAGAATGGTATTGTTATATTAAACTAGTGACCCGCCCCAGCTTCGCACGGGTGCAATGTATTATACCCATTTTATAGAAATATTGTTAAGGGCAGTTTTGATCTACATGATATGTACAACGTATGTTATATTTAATTGGATAAGGAATAATACTGTATTGTATAAAATAGCCTGCTAGATAACACATAATTATTTTTGTAAAAAGATAAAAATGATTACTGTGGGTTATTTAGAGATAAATATATACCAATGTTTAGCTAGAAACTTAGCTGTGCTAAATTTTATGATAATTTGTCAAACAGTATACTGTTACTGTATGTATACCGGATGATTATAAATAATATATTCATAAAGATATACAATTTGTCGAATTGAAAACTTGCGAACATATTTTTATTACTTACCAAACAGCTATAAAAACTCAGCAACAACTAGTTACATAGAAATTCGCTTACAGCGCACCCGTGTGTTGTCGTGACAATATTGTATGCTTTCATTCTATACTACGACACGATTATAATTTTAATAACGCACAACATGTGTAAATATCTTCGCACACATGTACTATATTCATTTGTCATTTTATTAGAGACAATGTGTTAGAGGTCAAAAGAAACTAAGTAATATTAAGAATTTTGTTACTAATATGTAAATCTTTAATTCCTTTATAACCTTTCAGATAGGTCGCGAATTGCATGTATCAGGCAACAGCCAAAGCCGAGGTGTGCAGTGCACCTTTGAGCTAGTTGTCAAAATAAAATCGGCTGAGTGCCTTAAGCGCTCGCCTTAGTAGTCCGGTGAAGCTGTTAAGACCTTGCATGGTCAATAGCGTAGTCAGTTCAAAAAAAAATCCTTTATAACAATACGGGAAACCTTCAGCACTTTCCAATCTCTTTTATTGATAGACAAGGACCAACAAGGCACTTGTTTTATCTAACCCTTTTGTTTCATCTATTAAAGATGATGTATTCAAGATTTCACTGTATTCATATACTTTCTTAAATATGGTCAATTTCTCACCAGCGTATATATATCATACATTTTGTCTTGTGAACAATATGTTTGCCCCAAAGGTTATCAATGACCCAATCAAGATCTAACTGTTTGCTGTAAGACAATTATTACAAATAAACTTTAATAAATTAAATAATTATGTCTTAAATGTGTTTATATTTTATTATAAGTTACAAGCACTTCAGTTCATCTAACTATTTGAAATAATTCAGGTACCTTTAACTCTCTTATTTTTTCTTATTAACGATATAACTTAAGATCAGTAAAACTAAAGTTGTCTCTTTATCCTGTTCATAAATATCGTACCGATATATCGTCCTCATGTAGCTGGTGTGTAAATGATCTAACCCTTCACAAATATCATCAGTCATTCTTACTACTGAAAGAAGCTTTTGTGGGTGGATTAAGGATTATGAGAAGGCAATGTCGGCTTTCTAAGTGACTCTTTACATCGAGCTTGATAATAACATATACCCAATGTATAGTGACAATAATTTTCCATAATATTGCATAGAAATATTATTTTATTAAACAAACTCATCAATATATAACTATTTTAGGAATATCAGGGGGTATTTTTATTGATCAGCATTGTGTGAATTAAAAATAAAAACAATCTACAAACATTTTACAATTAGATAATCGAAATCAAATGATCACGGTTTAATAGAACCACAACAGTATTAATTGTTTGAAGAGAAAATCCTTGTACTGTATCTATGAATATATTTATGAATCTTTATTTGTAGCAGCGTCATGCAGCTTTCTTTCTGTCTTTCTGTCTGCACTATCACTATCAAAGCAAGGTTTCTTTCTAATTGATACTAATTCTGCTAAGTTTAAGTTATAATTAAACTAATTTTGTACTAAAGTAAGAAATACAAAAAAAATGGTAAGCAAGTTTACTATTTCAACTACCACCAAGACGTTTTTAAATCTTTGAAAATAACAACAAGCGAAAAATATTAAATGTTTACTGTGAAAATATTATACGGAGTTACAGTATGACAAAAAAAGCATATTCTTAACGAATGGATTTCCCATCGAAATCGCAATAAATAATCGTTGCCCTTTTCCGCCGGAGGTCCCCAAGGGATAGTTGCTCATTCCCTCGACGAATTTGAATATTCCACCTTTCTCTGAAGCACTAAAAATGCGAATACCTTTTGTGCTTTGGGACTCGAAGCTGTTGACTGGATATGAAATCGGGATTATGTTTTGATAGTAATATCGAACGCATATAAAGGCTTTGTTATTTGTACTTGTGTATTTTTTGAGCCATAAGAGGCTTGACAACTTCGTTAACAAACTACTTTTTTTTTTGTTGAGCGCGCCACATTTGCTACGCTGATGACACCCTAGTCGCAGCCCGAGGGGGGAAACAAAAGAGTTGTTGCGCCTGGCCACGGAGGCCGTGACCCTCGTGGTCGGGCGCATCAGAAGGTTGGGCCTCGAGGTGGCCCTTGATAAGACCCAGGCCCTAATGTTCCATGGGCCTCGGCGAGGGCCGCCTCCAAGGGCCCACATCTATGTGGAGTTCGTCCGTGTCAAGTTGGGACCCGGATGAAGTATGTGGGCCTCATCCTGGACGGACGCTAGGGGTTCGAGCCCCACTTTAAGGGGCTCCGACCGCGCATAGTCAAGGCGGCAGCGGCTCTCGGACGACTCCTCCCCAACAGAGGGGGGCCAGGCGCCGTCTGCCGTCGCCTCTATATGGCGGCCGTACGGCCCATGGCCGCCTACGGGGCACCGTTGTGGGTAGACGCCCTCAACGCCACAAATATTCGCGCGCTGCGAGCTGCGCAACGTACCGTGGCGTTGAGAGTGATACGAGGGTACGCACGGTGTCCTCGGGGGCGGCTATGGTTCTGGCTAGGGAGCTAGAGGCGGAGGTGCTTGCCGCCGTATATCAATATACAGCGGCTAAGAAACGGATGGGGGAGCCTCTAGCTCCCAGAGAAATAGAGGAAAGGAGGAGAGAAGCTAGGGACGAAGCGGCAGAAAGGTGGAGGCGGGACCTGGCGGACGCGCGGTATGGTCGATGCACGATCGACGCCGTCCGCCCGGTCCTGCCGGATTGGTGCAATAGAAGAGGATGGGGCTCCCTGACGTTCCGTATGGTGCAGGTCCTGACCGGGCACGGTTGATTCAGTTAGTACCTGCACCGGATAGCACGCAAAGAGCCGACCACCGTATGCCATCAGTGCGGCATTGACCCGGACACCGCGCAGCACACTCTGTCCGAGTGTGCTGCGTGGGCGGAGCAACGTCGCACTCTGGCTGCGGCGGTAGGGCAAGGCCTCTCACTGCCGAGCGTGGTTGCGGCCATGCTTGGTAGTGAGAATAACTGGAATGCAATGGCCTCCTTCTGCGAGGAAGTCATCTCGCAGAAGGAGGCGGTGGAGAGGGTCCGTGAGCAAGATCCTCAAAGTGACCCTCTCCGCCAACGGAGAACAGGCGGGGATTCATATACTTTCTTAAATATGGTCAATTTCTCACCAGCGTATATATATCATACATTTTGTCTTGTGAACAATATGTTTGCCCCAAAAGTTATCAATGACCCAATCAAGATCTAACTGTTTGCTGTAAGACAATTATTACAAATATTCTTTAATAAATTAAATAATTATGTCTTAAATATGTCTATATTTTGTTATAAGTTACAAGCACTTCAGTTCATCTAACTATTTGAAATAATTCAGGTACCTTTAACTCTCTTATTTTTTCTTATTAACGATATAACTTAAGATCAGTAAAACTAAAGTTGTCTCTTTATCCTGTTCATATATATCGTACCGATATATCGTCCTCATGTAGCTGGTGTGTAAATGATCTAACCCTTCACAAATATCATCAGTCATTCTTACTACTGAAAGAAGCTTTTGTGGGTGGATTAAGGATTATGAGAAGGCAATGTCGGCTTTCTAAGTGACTCTTTACATCGAGCTTGATAATA
The DNA here is from genome assembly GCA_015888305.1 of Antheraea pernyi. NCBI lineage: Eukaryota > Metazoa > Arthropoda > Insecta > Lepidoptera > Saturniidae > Antheraea > Antheraea pernyi. The sequence goes on along the minus strand of MU159888.1, from coordinate 6,975 downwards.
ACATATACCCAATGTATAGTGACAATAATTTTCCATAATATTGCATAGAAATATTATTTTATTAAACAAACTCATCAATATATAACTATTTTAGGAATATCAGGGGGTATTTTTATTGATCAGCATTGTGTGAATTAAAAATAAAAACAATCTACAAACATTTTACAATTAGATAATCGAAATCAAATGATCACGGTTTAATAGAACCACAACAGTATTAATTGTTTGAAGAGAAAATCCTTGTACTGTATCTATGAATATATTTATGAATCTTTATTTGTAGCAGCGTCATGCAGCTTTCTTTCTGTCTTTCTGTCTGCACTATCACTATCAAAGCAAGGTTTCTTTCTAATTGATACTAATTCTGCTAAGTTTAAGTTATAATTAAACTAATTTTAGCACTAATTTTCTACTTAAGTAAGAAATACAAAAAATTCCAAGCGAGTTTACCATTTCAACTACCACTAAGACGTTTTTAAATCTTTGAAAATAACAACAAGCGAAAAATATTAAATGTTTACTGTGAAAATATTATACGGAGTTACAGTATGACAAAAAAAGCATATTCTTAACGAATGGATTTCCCATCGAAATCGCAATAAATAATCGTTGCCCTTTTCCGCCGGAGGTCCCTAAGGGATAGTTGCTCATTCCCTCGACGAATTTGAATATTCCACCTTTCTCTGAAGCACTAAAAATGTGAATACCTTTTGTGCTTTGGGACTCGAAGCTGTTGACTGGATATGAAATCGGGATTATGTTTTGATAGTAATATCGAACGCATGTAAAGGCTTTGTTATTTGTACTTGTGTATTTTTTTAGCCTCTTCTCGTATATTTATAACTTCGTTAATAAACAACTAGCTAGGCACCGCTTAAAAATTGTAAAACAAGTTATAGACTAAGCGGCAACAACAGGAATATCAACAATTAATAATACATTATTGGAGGTATATTTACGCTAATTAGCCACAATCGTGCTGTGAAGGTAAATATTGATATTATTCAATAAATGCCATATATATGAATGGCTAAATGTAGTCATACACTGATAATAGCAGCAGAGCTGGTGAAAGGTAATGAAGGGGTATAAGCCGGTGACTTATTTTCATTGATAAATTGACGAAATGCTTGGAAATAATATCGCGCTCAGCTTGGAAAGACGTGGCTAAACGAACTAATGCAACACAATAAGACTTATTTGCGATCGATTTTCAACCCGAAGGAAATGTGTTTGCTTCGGGAGAATAAAAAAGTGTCCTGAAATTGCAATCTTATAACATTATTATGTTCTTGTAAAACGATAATTTAAGGTATCTTTAAAAGTCGATACCAACATTAAACATTGTATCGTTAAGTCAACATCACTTAACTTACTAAAGATTCTTTTTAGATGTTTTCTAAAGTTAGAAAAACACCGAATCGGCGTAAACATTATGCAATCTCCGAAGTAATCGTCCATCAAATCAACTTGTCGCTAACTTAAGGCAAAAACTCTTCAATTTAGTTTCTAACTTCAGCATCGTCGGGAATCCTCCGGGAACATGACACGCAAAATGTACAGGAAATGACAGCAATGCGAACGGAAAATTTACTGTGAGGCTCATGACGTTTCATAGTGCAGGAGCTTGCGTAAACACTTTATTTCATTCACTTTTTTATTTTCAATTGATCTTCTAGTAGATTATTACTGCTATTTTTGTAAATAATGATACTACATGTTTCTTGCGATAATTTCAATGGACTAAAAAGATGATGGCCCTCATATTAGAATTTTCCAAGCAGTTTTTGTGGCGAGTAAGAACCTATGCTCCGTTGTATTTTTTCCCATCCACTGCACTTGTGCATAATAACCAAACTATATTACGTAAAATACCACCAATTTTACAAAATATAGAGTGAAATAACAGAAGATTATGAATAACCTATAAAATCCACTACATGGCATCCAAGATTCTATCAAAAACTCTTTTTTACTTTTACATACAATAATACCAATATTCAGTAAACTTTTTTTCATTCTTAGTTAATGGTCAAATTGAGAATTTAAAGTTTTTCATGACTATAAATGTCAAAGACGTATATAATTATGGTGACTCACTTTCTCCATCTTACATTTCAGAATCAGCTGGTGTGTATTGATCTGAAGATTTTGGTAAAATACTCTAGTTTTTATATACTTATAATCAGCTCGTTTCTCCAAATTGACGGCAGCTTATAATATTACAAAAGATTTCCGTTTATTTTTGTGATCCTTTCCAAAACAGTAACGACAAACGACTATGGACGCAGGGCGACATACAGTCTAGACTATTGTATAATCTTGTAACACAACCAATAAATTCTGTGCTCTTTCATCTTCTTATTTTCTTATAAGTAGTATCCCTTTTTTATAAGTTGCATACGGAAATTTGAAGTAATCGTCGCATGATTCTTCTATAGCATTAATTCTAATACAAAGTATTTACTATAAATTACTGTGAATTACTTATCCCATAGTATTTTTAAATGTCTTTGAGCTTTGGACGTTTATCTTTTGTTATGAGATATCTTATTTTTAAGGAATATAGAACATTGATTCATATCAAACTCATTATCATGATTCAAAATAAGCCCGCTTGGCTAGGGGTGTTCCAGGAGCTATACTTGAGAGTCAGTACTCCTCTAACTTTAGTATATTTATCATCTTAAAGCACATCGTCATATAACATCAGATGAAGTTGTGATCAAATGCTAAAAGCCTATAAACTATAAAAAAAGTTAATGAAAATCTTCAAAATAATTTGTAATGTATTCTCTTGAACACATCACTTTTATCTCCCTTTTTCTTTAATAGTATTACGTTAGCCTGACTTACACGTTATTGTTTATTTTTATTTTACATCTGTAGTGACTGTACATACTTCTTCGCAACATAACCTAGAAAATGTTAAAATATAAAGTAATATATAGTGCAACCTAGCTCCTGGAGCACATTTCTTTCCGTCTAAAAGCGCACACGGCGCGACGCCTAAGAGGGTTTTGTCTCACAAATTGAAGAAGGTAAATTTAGAGAAACATCTCTTAAGGCCCGAGTTGTGTCTACAAATGACAGAAATAATGAGCATTCTGTTCGGGTATCTCAACACGGAACACAATCTTCCTTACATTTTTTTCTTATGATAGAACGGTTCACTCTCGCGACTTCGTCTATATTGGATCCTTAGATGGGCTTTGTTTTTCAATTTTCTAGTCGCAGCTGTTGAGAGAAGCAACCTGTTAATGTCATAATATTAAAAAGAATGCTAATGGAGTTTAAAAGTAACCCATATATACATTTGAAAGTAATGAGTACTTATGGAATCAGATATTGAGATGTGTAAGCAAGTTAGTTGAAGTGTACTGAAACATTCGATTTTTATTCACATTTTTTTTTATATAGCTTCTTTAATTCTGAACCAACTAACAGTATTCGCGGTTCACATGAAATATATTTCATATCTTTGACGTGATAACATAAATCGATGAACGCCGGCAGCACCCATGAAAAAGCATCACTCATTGTCGCGTTCCGCCTGAGCGCTCGGTGCAAGCGAGAGCACGGAACAAGTGTTAGAGACGCGATCGGCCTAAGCGTTCGGCTCGAGACGTATCTATCTCTCTTCCACTCTATCAGCCGATTCGTCCGAGTTGTAATCATGTAGAATTATCGTCCGTAAACCGAATTTATAGAAAATCAGTTTTTTTTTTAGTAATGGCAAGTTGAAAATGGTTTACTTTAAAATACTGTTGTAACGAACGTTTGCTGGCAGCTTCGTATTAATGAAGATTTTGAAAATACAATACAACCTGAGTTACTGATAATGTAGTATTGTACAGGTGCAAGAATTTTTTAAATCAGTTATTTTTATATTTATCTCATCACAAACAAGAAATGAAATCTCTTATATCTTCTCTTCTCTCTAATAGTTATTGCAAAGTCCCTTTGCATACAATATTCATTATTTAAATAACAACACTAAATCGAAAGTTGTCTATAATGTTCACACAAATGTTCACAAAATTATTTAATTATTTTAGGAAAAATACTGCAGCAGAATGAATCGAAAATAATTTTTCGGCCACTTCATGTATTATAATTTCATTTAAATTATATTTTAACTTTATAGCTTGTTCTATAAGAAAACATAAAAAATAAACTAACGAACAAACAGATAGCGAATCGTTGCATTTTATAATACGTAAAAATTACTTGGTATATTAACCATAAAAAAGAATCTTTGTTAAAATCACGTGTATATTCCAAATTATAATAGTATAGGTAATCCATATATTATATTATATGCACAATGCGACATTTATTTAAAGTTTTTTGTCATTATAATTCATCTTGCGTTGAGATAACAATCTGCAGATAAAGTTTAACGACTTAAAATGATTAAAGATAAAAACATCGACTTACTGTGTAATAAAAAATGGCACCCGTATTCAGCGGGATTCCGTTGAAATTTATCAAAACAGTACATTTTCATTAGCTAATTGAGTTGCGCCCTCCGCTACTCATCTATAAACTGTAATACTGCCCGTAGAAATTAACAGGGTTGTCACGTTTTTTCAGTAAAATATTTTAATATCTTTTCAACAGATTACACAATTTGTATCTGTCAGTACTTTGTTAATTTCAATCGATAACGCTGTTTATTACAGTTTTTTAATACCCAAACGATTTGCTAGCTAACCGTATAAATCAATATGATTATTGAAATAATACGAAAAGTTCCGTACTACTGACTAGACGTTCCATGTTATTGTTAAACTACTATTGACCGGTACTTACTAGTTTGTTTATTTCGATCGACAAACGCAGTTTATTTATTACACAGTTTTCTAATACTCGGTCGATTTGCTGACTAACCGTATAAACGAATGACATTTTGAAATCATTCTATTGACTAAAAGTTCTATACTAATGACTGAACGTACTTAAACGGCGGGCGACGGTTTGGACACAGGCATGCTCGCTTGAATGGTTGGATCCACTCACGAAATTTCATAACTTGTTTTATGAAAATTCGTCCCAGTTTTAAGATTAGTTATCCGGATTACTATTACTAATTAGACTTCTCTGTATAGATCCTATCTGTACATATCATGATAAGAATGTAAAAAAAACTTGTCTGTACTTTTTAGAGTCTTATAAAAAAAAATGTTGCAGATGTCTCGGAATAGGTAATAAAATATATTTCAATCATTTTTAGAAATGTCTATCTAATTGCTTGAACACTTTTTTTCTCGAACTGACTACGCTATTGACCAAGCAAGGTCTTAACAGCTTCACCGGACTACTTGCTTGAACACTCATTACTGATAAAGTATTGCATTCACGATAACGATTCATTCTACCAAAAGTTATTGTAATTCTAATGACAATGCGACTTAAGTACGAGAGAAAAGTAGATAAGTTGATAGATATTCTGATGATTTTATTATTCACTGTTTTTTTACATTAAGTTTCCCGCAGATGGAGTCGCAGGCGCAGCTAGTATAAAATATTTTAATTTAATTATTTGTTCAAACTACTTCAATAATTTTTCATCTCGCTTCTTATTCTTAGAAGTTTTATTGAAAGTTGTTTCAGGATCTCGTAGTTAATAAGTATAAAGGTAACTAATATAATATGGTTTTTGGTTTGATCATTTCATTGTCGATCGACATAAGTCCTAGTCCTGCGTAAATGGTCCGAGGTGAAATTTTCGATGAAGAGAAATATCGAAATGTAACCATAGCATGGTTGCAAGGCATTTGTCTAGTGTTCACTTTGCTTATTACGATTCTAAAGTTTTTAAGGGGTGTTGAAGCTTGTTTACTACTTGAATACTTGTCCTCAAAGGAAGACGTAAAGATCTAAAGAGTTTGCCGTTTTAAATATTTGCGGTATTATTTGTAACAATCGTATGATTCTCATGATCCTGGATCCTGAGATACAAGCTCGGCCTAGTTCAGGCGCTGAGATACATACATATGTAACAATAGTGTATATCGTACTATAAACCTTTTGTATTATAGTGTATTTTGTTGAATAAAATTATTATTATTTAAAAAAATCACTGAAACAGAAATTATAAAATATTTTCAAATATTGTTTTGTACAACCCTGTAGTTATTTACAGGGTGCTGCAAACAGAGATTACTGTGTACTCTTTTATTGCCTCCCAGTTTCCACTGAGGCTTTATGTTAATTTGGATACCATATCTGGATGTTCTTTTGAATATACGAGCGAACAAACTGTTTTATGTCTGTTCTTTAAGATTCATCAACTTTTATATACATATTACAGCGCATAATCGTAACTTTTATTACTTATTTAATGCCATATCTGATTTTTACCGAAACGTTTTACAAAATACGTTCTTGTTTGTAGCGAAATAATGTAAGTTTATGGCTTGAGGATAATGATGACTACTTAGTGCAGTTTTCGGTGAAGAAAAACAACGTAATACAAACATAGCACCGTGGTAATATTTTTCCAAGCTCACCTGATTAACTCCCTACCACCATTAATTTGGAAATTTGTTGGCCAAACACCTATAGGTGTGTTCCGGCAGCTGCACGTAAGAGCCTGTCCAGATGAAGAGATATACGCGCGAGTCGACTCGCGCGCTTCAAAATACATTGCGTCCAGATACCGCGTTTTACGCGCGTTTCTACCTTAGGAAACGTCGCATACGTCGTACGGATCTATGACGACTGACGACTATATCGACTCGCGCGTAGTACTGGACGCGGCGATGGGGCCTGAGTATTGCGACGCGAGAGTCGAGAGTCTCGCTCATTGTACGCGTTTTACGCGCGAGTTAGGAAACGCGCCGCACTATCTGGACGAGATATATGTAGCTCTAGTATCTCGGGTAGGCGCGAGTCGACTCGCACGTAAAACGCCTCATCTGGACAGGCTCTAAGTGTCAGTTCTCTGAGTTTAGCGTGTTTACCATCTTA